>VMDR010013024.1:0-25599 GCA_007922815.1 Macrotus californicus | reverse complement strand
CCCTCACATGGCCAGATCTCGGTCTGTTTGAGCCTGATGAACTCTGCTGGCCTCACCCTGATGACACCCTGAGACCTCACCCCACCACAAAGGTCTGAAGGCATCTGATGGGTGACAGCTGGCCTTGGTGTACCCTGGGACTGGTGCTGAGTGGCCTCAGACCCAGCAGTGGCATTGACTTTGAATCTATATCAGCCCAATGAACACCACTTGTCCTACCTGGTGACTTAGTGAGAGCCAACCACAAGTAACTTGTGGACCACCAGAGGCTATTTCAGAGACTGAGCCTAACAGGCAGGTGGCAGGTAAAGGTGAATCTCGGGATGCCTTAGGCCTTCTGCTGACCTGTCCCTGAGCTCAGTGCTATTGGTAGCCGGCCTTGGTTCACAGGCTGGCCCCTCCCATGCACACCCAGGCCCAGCAGAGACAGCCACAAATTGTGGATCACTTTGTAGCTCCAAACAGGTTGTCCAGGCTTGGTTACTGGAGTCCCTCCCAAGAGGCCCCAGAACCAACACACCTCGTGGTGCACTTCAGGTCACATCACAGCATGACCCAATTAGCTCACAAACAGCACAACCAAAGGGAGATCTCGGCAAGCATCAGACGCTACTGGAGAGAGTTCCAAGTCCTGGGATCAGCCCCCACACAGTAGCCTGTACACTGTGGTCGGGGTCCAGCTTCATAGCCAGCCAGCCTGAGGGTCAATAGCATGGACGGACCAACAGTAATTAAGACTCATCTACAAGGTCCAGACCAGGTAGCTCAGTTGGTTAGAGTGTCACCTCAATACATGAAGGTTGCATGTTCAATCACTGGTCAGGGTACATACAAGAAGTAACCAATGAACACATAAACAAGTGGATGTTTCTCTCTCTCTCTCTCTGTCTCTGTCTCTCTCTCATCAATATTTAAAAAAAGACTCAGCTACAACATCAAGCCTTACATAACCCACATAAGGGACAACCTTGCAGCACCTAGTTCGGGTATGAGGGAGATTGTGACACTGAGCTACACAAAACACCTAATATATTAGGCCAAATACAGAGAGGAACTCAAAATGGAAAGACAAAGAAATATGACCCAAATGAAAGAATAGGAGAAATCCACAGATAAAGATCTAAATGAACTGAAAGCAAATTATCTACCAAGTAGAGCTCAACAATGGTTATAAGAATGCTCAAGAAACTTAGTGAAAACTTAAACAAAGAGATAGTAGCCATAAAAAAGACATAGAAACTATAAAAAAGAACCAGTCAGAAATGAAGAATACGATATCTGAAATGAAGAATACCTAGAAGGAATCAAGAGCAGATTAGATGAAGCAAAAGACTGAATAAGTGATTTAGAAAACAAGGTCACAGAAAACAATCAGAGCAGCAAGAAGAAAAACCTTTTTTAAAATGAGAATAGTTTAAAAACCCTCTAGGACAACATCAAGGGTAACAACAGCTACATCATAGGAGTTGACATACGGATGGCCAATAGACATATGAGCAGATGCTTAACATCACTGATCATCAGAAAAATACAAATTAAAACCACAGTGAGATATCTCCTCATACCCGTCAGAATGGTTATCATCAATAAACCCACAAACAACAAGTGTTGGCGAGGACACGGAGAAAAGGGAGCCCTCGTGTACTGTTGGTGGGAATGCAGACTGGGGCAGCCACTGTGGAAAACTGCATGGAGTTTCCCCAAAAGATTAAAAATGGAACTGCCTTATGACCCAGTGATTCCAATTCTGGGCATTTATCAGAAGTAATCCAAAACACTAATTTGAAAGACGATACGCACCCCTCGGTTTGTTGCAGCGTTACTTACAATGGCCAGGCTGTGGAAGCAACACAGGTACCCATCGATAAACAAGTACACTTACATAATGGAATACTACCTAGCCATAAAAAAGGATGAAATCTTATCATTATGCTCAGTGAAATAAGTCAGTCAGAGAAGGAAAAATAACATACAATTTAACTTATACATGGGATCTAATGAAAAAAATGAACAAAATTGAAACAGACCAATAGATACGGAGACAGAACTGGCACTTGCCTGAGAGGAGGGGCATTGGAGCCTGAGTGACAGACGTGAAAGGACTAGGAAGCATAATTTGGTAGCTACAAAATAGTCATGGGGAAGTAAGCACAGAAAACATAAGAAAATAGAGTCAATGACACTATGTAAACTGTGTATTGTACCGGGTGTGGACTGGAAATATCAAGGGGAACATCGTGCAAAGTATATGACTATCTACCCATTAAGCTGCAGAGCTGAAAAAAATGTTTTTTGTTCTTCCTGTTCTTTACTGATCTCACAGATGACGGCATGTTCAAGATGATAACAGCAACGCTGTATTCAACGACCACCACTCTATGTGTTGGTGAAAGGAAGGGCGGTGACGGTGCAAGGAGGCAGAGAAGACGCAGGAGTGCTTTGGCACTGGAAGGCACCAGCACTGCTTGTGAAGCAGCAGAGAATTATCTGAACGTGGACTTGGATTATTGTAAACATGTCACCAACTCCAGAGTAACCACTAAAAACTGTTTCAGAAACGTGTGATTGATATGTTTAAAAGAAGATAAAATGGGATCATACAAAATGGTCTGTGAAAACCACAAAAGTCAGAGAAAAAGAGTCGAAGGCAGAAACAGGAATAAAGAGCAAAGGCAACAAATAGAAAACAGTTACAAATGTGGTAGATATTAATCCAACTATGTGAACAATCGCTTTAAATGTCAAAGGAAAATAGAGAATATTTGCAAAAGACACATCTGATAAAGGACTCTAATCCAAAATAATAAAGGAACTCTAAAAACTCAACAGTAAGAAAACAACTCAATTTTTCAAATGGACGAAAGACCTAAAAAGACACCTCTCCAGAGAAAATATAGATGCCAATTAACCATATGAAAAGATGTTCCACATCTTATGTCATTGGGGAACTGTAAATTAAAACAACAGTGAGATATCACCACACACCTATTACAATGCCCAAAATCTGAAACACTGACAATAGCAAGTGCAGACAAGGACATGGAGCAAAAGGAACTTTCCATCACTGCTGGTGGGAATGTAAAATGATACAGCCACTTTGGAAGACAATCTGGCAGTTTCTTCAGTTTCTTAAAAAACTAAACAATAATCCAACAATTTTGCTCCTAGGTATTTACTCTAATGAGTTGGAAACTTAGGTACACACACACGTGCACGCGTGCGCACACACACACACTCCTCTGCACAGCGATGTTTGCAGCAGCTAAAGGCATCTTTGCAGATGTAACCGAGTGAAGGATCTCTGGGTGAGACTACCCTGCGTTATCTAGGCAGGCCCTAAATCCAGTGGCAAATGTCCTCACAAGAGTAAGGCAGAGGGAGATTTGAGAGAGAGGCCATGAGAAGGCAAAGGCAGAGACCGGGGTTATGTAGGCACAAGCCACGGAACACCTGGACCCCTCGGAGCCACCTGAAGAGACAGGGAACAGATGCTCCCCTAGAACCGTAGAGGAAGCACAGCCCTGCCAACACCCTGATCTCAGGCTCTGGCCCCAGAACCGTGCGAAAATATGTTCTGGCTGTTTTAAGGCACCCAGTGTGTGATAATTTGTAGTGACAGCCACAGAAAACGCACACATCCTCCTATGGTCTATAATCTACCAGCAGACAGAGCAACCTTTAAAATCAAAAGTCAGATCCAGTCACACCTGTGCTCATGAGGGAGGTTCCTACAGTGGCTTCCCACGTCCCGCAGAGTGAAGTCAAGTCTCTACAAAAGGCCGGGATGATCGGCTCCCCACATCTCCTACCCCGTTACTTCCCTGATACCTTCCCCCACGGCTCCGCCTCCTGCCCCTCCACTCCAGCCACACTGGCACTCCCTTTCCTTCCGTGAACACAGCAAGGACACCCCACCACAGGGACCTGACCCCCTCTGGAGGGCTGGTTGGTGATTCCTTTACCTCCCTCCAGCCTTTGATTACATTTCCCCTTCTCGGTGGGGTCTGTCTCGACCATCATTTTCAGACTGCAAGCCCTGGCTCCCACACAGCCTTAGCCTGCTCTGCTTGTCATTTTTCTGTAGCATTTATCACCTTCTAACAATTTCCATATTTATTGTGTTTACTATTTATAATTTGTCTCTTACAAAATATTATACGCTCCAGGGTAAGTTTTTACTCCTTGGTTCACTGATAATATCAAAAGTGCCTCAAATAGTGCCTGGCCCATAGTGTCTACTCAGTACAGGGAAGAAAGGGAGGGAGGGAGGGGCTTTTCTAAAATCACACTAGATCTGATACTCAGACTCAAGGCTGTTTGGCTCCAAAGTCTTTACTGTTTCTAATCCATGCCACCTCCCTAGATTTCATTACAATACTGCCCTTGAAACGCCTGCCTTTGGGCTTCCTTGTAGGTAAAACTCTCCTAAGAGAAAGCCCTCTTGGAACTCCCATTATAAAAACACCTGGAGACAGACCAAGCAAAGGTACCTTGGCCGTAGCAAAGTCACAGATGACAGGGGCAGGAATAGCGTAGGGAAGGGCCGAGGTGAGACATGTTGGAAATACGTCAGACAATAAACCCAGAAGCAATTTCAGTATCGCCACAAGGTAGTATACCAAACACTTCCAAAACTGCAAAGGGGTCAGGGCTACCCACGTCCAAACACCCACTCATGCTTGAATGGCCTCTAAATCAATCCCACCAAGAAGGTAACTCGACTCTTACCTCCCGTTGATACTTTACATTTGACTTTTCTTTTATTGTATAAAAATAGGCCTTCTTAAAGGGTTCACCATCAAATTCTCCAAATTAGACTTCATTCCCACACAGTAGATCAGAGGTCAGCATACTCTTTTTTTTGAAAGGACCAAATAGTGAACAGTATTTCTGGACTATGCGGTCTCTTTGGGAACTAGTCAACTCTGTTACTGTAGCACAGAAGCAGCCACAGACAGCACACGAAGGAACGGGTGTGGCTGCTTCCAATCAAAATCTGTTTACAGAAACAGCCAGCAGACCTTAGTTTGTCAACCCCTACATTAGACTACCCAGAACAGGTCCCTTTTTATCATAGGTTACTCCTGCAGGTACTTTAAGATGAATACAATAACCCTTCTATTCTCTGTATCAAAAAGCTCTGTATCTTCCCTTCTCGCTGTATGATCTCCAGATCCTCCACTGGACCCTTCTCTAATGCCCTCCATTTGTCTGGGTAGTTCTCAGTGGGGTCCCGTCCTGAGCAGCAATAGAGAGGGCCTATTCGCTCCTCATTCCAGCCCTCACACCTCTAATAACACGGCCAAAGAGCACTTGCTCACCTGTATCCCACATCCCACTGCTGACTCGGTGTACTCACAATCAGCTAAAACCGAAATTACAACCACATCGGCCAAGTCCGTCCTTCCAATATTTTGGGCCTTACTTTTACCCCTTAGCTTTTTGCTTTATTAGATTCTAGGCTTGGCCTACGTCCAATCAAGACCTCTCCAACTCCTGAATTTGTCACTCAAAGTATTGGCTCTCTCTCCCATCCCTGTCGCCCGCAGTTGAGAAGCAGGCCCTCTCTATCTTCATCCAAGTCGTCAATAAGAAATCTCTCGGAGGGCCTGGCCCTTCCCCCGCTTGCAGTCCCTTCTGTGGTTCGGAATGGCATCCGGAGTCGTGATGCCCCTGGCTGCTTTCCCTCTCCTTCAGGGGCTCAGCACAGAGGACACAGGATAGAACTGTGTGGCACCGGTCCCCACGTCGGCAGCATCCGGGGGAGGGAGGAGGGGGCTGGACTCTGTGGCAAAGGATACGGCACTTAAACTCCGACACATCTGAAACCCAAAGGTGTGCTCACGCGCTCTTTTGCGGGGAAAACCGCGACTGCAGCAACTCCACACGACTCTCCCTGATGAGACACTGGGTGGAGAGTCTACTATCAATGGTTTTTCTCTCAAACCACCAAGTCACTGAACATGTAAAGTCTGTCTAGTTTCTAGGCTGGCTGGGCTTTTGGAAGGTTGGGAATTTGTGGGCTGCTTTTTCCTTTTTGAAGTACTTTTAAGTGAAAAACAAATAGTTTTTCAGTAGGTGCTAAGCTGTTTTTACTTGCTGCACTTCTGACACCAAATGCGTGGGGGTTTTCCTCACACTCACCAGCTCCCCAACTCTCTGACACTAACTGGGTGTCCGACAATTCAGCTCAATTCAGACACTAACCACATGTCGTTCACAACAGGCCCCACGGGTTACAGGGCTCGGCCCCACAACGCTGCCCCCACTTCACATGCCAGACTCAAGTCCCAGACCATCTGTACTTCAGACCGACTGTATATAAACTGGGAGCTCTCGTGACTCCCTCCTCAGCTGTGGTCACTCACTGAAACAACTCACAGAACTCAGGAAGGTGCTTTATTCACCACTAAAGGATGCGGTGCAGGAACAGTCAAATGGAAGAGATGTATAGGGCAAGGGACAGAGAAACAGGGATGGAGCCTCTATGCCCTCGGCAGGCAAAGCACCCTCCCAGCACCTCACTGTGATCACCAACCTGTTGCTCAGGAGTTTTATGGAGGTTTCATTAAGTAGGCATGATTGATTAAATAATTGGCCATTGGTAATTGAACTCAACCTCCAGCCCCTCTTCCCTACCCAACAGTCAGGGGTTGGGTTACAAGTTCCAACCTTCTAATTACATGGTTGGTTCCTTTGGCAGCCAGTCCCCACCCTGAAGCCCATCAGTAATCACCTCACTGGCATAAATTCAGGTATGGTTGAAAGGGGCTTGTTATGGATAAAAATGGACACTCCTACTACTCAGGAAATTCCAAGGGTTTTAAGAGCTCTCTACTAGATAGAACCAGAAGCAACGACCAAACATGGTTTTTATTATATCACAGATACAAATCACTGACTTTTTTAAATACATTTTATTGATTATGCTATTACAGTTGTCCCATTTTCCCCCTTTATTCCCCTCCACCCTGCACACCCCCTCCCACCCACATTCCCCCTCTTTACTTCATGTCCATGGGTCATACATATAAGTTCTTTGGCTTCTCCATTTCCTATACTATTCTTAGCCTCCCCCTGTCTATTTTGTACCTACCATTTATGCTTCTTATTCCCTGTACCTTTTCCCCTCTCTCCCCCTCCCACTCCCCTGCTAATAACCCTCCATGTGATCTCCATTTCTGTGATTCTGTTCCTGTTCTAGTTGTTTGCTTAGTTTGTTTTTGTTTCTGTTTTATTTTAGGTGTGGTTGTTAATAACTGTGAGTTTGGTGTCATTTTATTGTTCATAGTTTTCATCTTCTTTTTCTTAGATAAGTCCCTTTAACATTCCATGTAATAAGGGCTGGGTGATGATGAACTCTTTGAACTTGACCTTATCTGGGAAGCACTTTATCTGCCCTTTCATTCTAAACGAAAGCTTTGCCGGATACAGTAATCTTGGATGTAGGTCCTTGCCTTTCATGACTTGGAATACTTCTTTCCAGGCCCTTCTTGCCTGCAAGGTTTCTTTTGAGAAATCAGCTGACAGTCTGATGGGCACTCCTTTGTAGGTAACTGTCTCCTTTTCTCTTGCTGCTTTTAAGATTCTCTCCTTATCTTTAATCTTGAGTAACTTAATGATGATGTGCCTTGGTGTGTTCCTCCTTGGGTCTGAATTCTTTGGGACTCTCTGGGCTTCCTAGATTTCCTAGAAATTTATTTCCTTTGCCAGGTTGGGGAAATTCTCCTTCATTATTTGTTCAAGTATGTTTTCAATTTCTTACTCTTCCTCTTCTCCTTCTGGCACCCCTATGATTTGGATGTTGGGCCATTTAAAGACGTCCTGGAGGTTCCTAAGCCTCTCCTCACTTTTTTGAATTCTTGTTTCTTCATTCTGTTCTAGTTGAATGTTTCTTTCTTCCTTGTGGTCCACACCATTGATTTGAGCCCCAGTTTAGCTTCCCATCACTGTTGGTTCCCTGTACATTTTCCTTTATTTCACTTAGCATAGCCTTCATTTTTTCATCTAATTTGTGACCATATTCAACCAATTCTGTGAGCATCCTGATTACCAGTGTTTTGAACTCTGCATCTGATAGGTTGGCTATCTTTTTGTCACTTAGTTGTATTTTCTTCTGGAGCTTTGATCTGTTCTTTCATTTGGGCCATTTTTTTTTGTCTCAGGTGCCTGTAAAGGGGCGGAGCCTTAGGTGTTCACCAGGGTAGGGCAACCCACGTTGCTGTGTTGTGATGCTGTATGTGGGGGAGGAGTCCAAGAGGGAACAATGCCACTTGCTGTGCTCTCTGCCAGTTTTCAGTTACTTCCCCAGCTACCCACAATCAAATTGGGCCCTTCTGGTGCTGATTCCCAGGTGGGTGGGTGTGTGTACGTTCTAGGACCCTGTGGGTCTCTCCAATGAACTCTCCTGTGAGGCTGTGAGTGTCTTCTGCCCCTCTACCCCCACAGGTGTTTTCAGTCAGAGGTTTGGGGCTTTATTTCCCTGGGCTGGAACCCTGGGCTGCAAGGTCTGTCTTGCTCCCTAGTTGTTCCTCCCGGTTTATCTGCACAAGGATGCAGGACTGCCTGTTCTGCCAGCTGCTGTCTCTTCCAGTCCGCCAGCCGCCTCCTTGCCATGAGTTCTCTCTGCCCAGCTGTCCATCTCCACCCCTCCTTACCGGTCTGGATGAATGTTTCTTCTTTAACTCCTTGGTTGTCAGACTTCCATACAGTTCAATTTTCTGTCAGTTGTGGTTTTTTGTTTTTAAATGTGTTGCCCTTGTTTTGGTTGTGCGAGGAGGCATAGTGTGTCTACTACACCTCCATTTTGGCCGGACGTAGTCCACTGACTTCTTTTTTAAGTTTCAAACATCACATCCACTTGGACCCCAGAGGGAAGAATTCACAGGATATGTTGGTCTCTCCCTTGTCAGTTCAGTCTGGCATTGTCTTGGGTTTCATGCTGCAGCAGAAAACCAGATGTCCACGATCAGAGAGAGCAGAAAGAGCCAAAAACACGAAGTTCTTGATTGCAGCCCTGAGTAGTGAGGCTCAAAATCCATCCAATCTGTGTGGAGACTGATGGGCTCTTCCTTCCAGTGGAATTGGCAGAGACGGGCTCGGAGTATGTGTGTGTTGAGTGTGTGCTTCCAGTCAGTTACCCAAATAGAATTTGGTCTTTATGAGTTTTATATTTGTCTGTTTAAAGATGCTCAGCCACAAATGGATCTTTAATTACGTGGGTCTAAATATAACCCCATCTCTTTGCACATGAATCCCACCTTTCCCCGAAACATTCATTTGCTCCTACAAACAGCTCCTTCTGAGCTTTCAGAGAAAGGCCTAGGGTGAGTCAGGGAAAGAGCTTCTTGTGTGCAAAGAGAAGACCTTTCCCCAACAAGGGATCCTCCCTCTTTTCTGTGAGTCATCCCCTTCCTAAGAAAGCGGAGTGTGAGGAGCCAGCAGCTGCCCAGTTGCAGCCTGGCCTGCCCATCTGCTGTTTGTGCATATCATGGTTTCTGGCTGAACAGCTTTGCTTTAATGGGAAGTTGTTACTAAGTACAGAAAGGCTCCACCCTGCTGTCCTGCGGGGGGGAGGATGGGAAGGGAGAGAGGGGGGTCTCGACCTCCAGGTTTGAGGTGGTGTTCTCTGGGTGAAGGCAAGACCCTCCCAGGAAAAACGTTTCCACCTCTGGTTTCCCAACAGCCTTCTTGATGCACTGAAGCTAGTTTGTTCCCTTCAGTATCAACATCCAGCAGCTACTCTGATTCCCTGTTTGAATGCAGAGTTGATTCTGGCCTGGTGGGGAGGCAGCCAAGGCTGTGGAGCAGAGCAATGGTGGCGTGGGAGCTGTGCTGTAGGCAGAGAGCCTGGCTGTTCTGTGCATGCTGGCTAGATTGGCTGTCACTGAGCCTCTTCCTGGAGACACCCCAAGGCGTTCTTCCTCTCCTCCCCTCCCCAACCCCCCTCAGCACACAGGAGGGAACCCACAGCCACACTCAGCCCTCAACTGAAGACTTCTAAATTCTTAACCCAGGCCTCTGAACCCTTTCTTTGTGACCCCTGCTTCCTTTCCTTCCTTTTCTTCTCCAGATGAGTTCAGATCACCCAAGGGAGTGAGGCAAGGCAGGATTCCAATTTATTTCCTTGAGCTTCAAACCTGAGATGTGTTCATCCCTAGAATCAAAAGCTGTAATAGCTTGTGTGCTCTTAAGACCGCCCCACACTGCAGCAGAGGCAATTTGTGTTTCAACAGTAATAGAGACTAAATTGCAGAGGAAATATTTTATGCAAATTAACCAAGCTTAATATTTTGATAAAAGTCTTTTTAAAAATGAACCAAACAATCCAATAGTCCATTGCAAGTTTAAATCAAAGGAAAATTTCAAAAGTCTGAATTCTTAAAGTATGTGATAGCAAGAAACATTAACCGCCCATAAGATGAGACACAGATGCCAAAGTACATAGAACTGCTAGTTCAAAGCAGTATTTATGTGAGCTTATGGGTTAAGGCGTTTCAGTCGTTTAAATAATTCTCTCCCTTCTTTTGAGTGGACTCATCACTAAGCCAAAACATACTTGCTGTGGGACCAATTCTACATTTACAAATGAGCTTGGAGACTGAGAGGAGGCCATGAGCTGTGGCCAGGCCCTGTGCTTCCTGTCACTACAGACCACCATATTTTGCCACATATAACGTACACTCTTTTGTCCACATTTTTGAGGGAAAATAAGGATGCACATTACCCATGGGTATAATGATTGCATACCATGGGTATAATAGTCCCATGTGGAATGCACACAAAAACATAGGTATACCTTATACACAGCAAAATATAGCAGTTTATATTTTTTTAGAATTTTATATAAACGCAGTCATACAGCATGTGCTCTTGCGGGGGGCTAGCTTCATTAAGCATAGTGATTTTAAGATTCACCCATATTGTTGCAGGTGGAAATAACTGTTATTTCTTTTTTGCTAAGTAGTATTTCATTGTATGGATATATCACATTGCTTTATCCATTTTCCAGTTGATAGGATGTGTGTTATTTCCAAATTTAGGCTATTATAAATAAAGCTGCTCCAAACATTCACGTACAAGTATTTGTATGGACATATATTTCCTATTTTCTGAGTAAATACCTAATAGTGTAATGGCTGGGCCATAGTGTAGGTGCATGTTTAGCTTTTTAAGAAACTGCCAAACTGCCCTGGCTGGTGTGGCTCAGTGGATTGAGTGCCAGATTGTGAACCAAAGGGTCACCAGTTCGATTCCCAGTCAGGACACATGCCTGGGTTGCAGGCCAGGTTCCCAGGAGGGGGCGCTCCAGAGGCAACCACACATTGATGTTTCTCTCCCTCTCGTTCTCCCTCCCTTCCTCTCTCTAAAAATAAGTAAATAATTTTTTTTTCAAAAGCAACTGCCAAACTACTTTCTAAAGAGGTTGTACTATTTTACATTCTCACAAGCAATATATGAGAGCTCTAGTTCCTCCAAAATGAACCATTGTTGTTGTCAAAGAAATTTGGCTAATAATTACATCAACATTCTGATTATAAAGGCAAGAACATTTAATAGACAATTTTTAAAGATGTCCATCAAAAAGTAGTTGAAGTAGAAAGGCTTTGTCCCTGAAAGGAACATATGCCTCGATGATGTCAGGTCACTGTGCATATGGAACCTGTTACCCCAAGAGGTGGCCTATGATGATGTGAAGAAATCTGAGGAAGACACAGAAACCCTCAGAGATGTAACAGGAGGAGATGTTCACATAAGCACTCACTGTCACCCAGCAAAGCACAGAGCCCCATGACAATGTGGGTGGGTAAGGGGGGTGGGTGCAGCAGGAGGAACTGCCTAGAAGACAGGTTGGGAGAAGGGCGAGAGCCACAAGGCACCAGACACAAGGCACCAAATCCGGGTGACCAGGAAAAGGAGGGGAGCCCTATAGCTAGCCCACTCCTCATTGCTGACCTAACAGCTAAGCAATCTGCCCACGTGTGACCAGTTTCCTCCCTCTCCTTATTCTTCCTCGGGGAGGATAGGAAGTAATTACTAACGACAATGGAAAGGTGAGGACTATCCCACAGCATGGGGGTGGGGGCAGGCAACAGAAGGTGGGCGCTTCAAGGGAGTGAACAAGGAGACCCAAGAATCCAGTCCCAGGCTGCACATTCAGCCCCAGTCTCGGGAACTGGCCTCAACGTAAAGAGAGTCAGTGCATTTCAGAGCTGCCTGGCCACTTTCGCCCAGGAGGCCTTTTGGAGCCCGAGCTTCACACGGTGGGCTGGGAAATGAATGGCCCCTTCTCGACAGAGGGCTTCCAGATATTTCTACCCACGGAGGCACATTCCAGGAGAGCATACCTGAGGAACACTGTGCTACAAAGAAGCCCCAAGAAATGGGTCTGCACCAGTGGGCATGGGAAGACTGGGGGCGTTAATCGACAGTGACTCTGGCTTTTCCTGCCAGGACACGGCTGTGAGGTACAGATACTTAGAGAGAAAGGAATTCCCAAACAACTGAAAAACTACGAACAAGGAATAAAGTTATCAACTGAGTCCCCAAACTCTTGAATTGACTTTCCTGGAATTCAACATTCAGATAGCTATTTTCATTATCCAAAAAATCCCCTGGCCCCTCCAGCCTATAGATGGAGATAAAGGCACATTACCTAAAAATTCAGACTCCTTACTCTTGCCCACCTGCTAACAAAAGTCCTCTAATCTTTGGAGATTCCCCATCTCCTAACAGTCCCTGAGGAGCTCTCCTTACAGGCGTCTAGGCCTGTGTCCCATTGGCGGCCACTGTGTAGGACCCGCCACGTCCCTCTGCCTTATCAGAGTCCTCCCCTCACACTGAAACAAGAAAGCCTCACCCCCACTGCTTCTCACAAGGCTCATCAGAACACACCAATCCACGCCAACCCAAAGTGCTCTCTCCTGACACCCCAAAACTTACAGTCACTGCCTTCTGTCCCGGCGTGCAAGAAAGCCCTCTCCAGGACCCTGCATGGCTTTGCCATGTGGGTACCACAGCATCCTCCAGCAGCACTGTGGCTCAGGGGGTCCTTTATGGAAACAGCACCTTCGGCTTCCATCTCTAAGCCCTCCCGCCATCAAATTAAGGCACAGGCTTGGGACACTAGAGCACTCCCTCTCCCAGCCTTGTCCTCCCCTTCTCTCTTTGCTCCAGATTTCCCTCCACCCAGAAGTCAGCTCCCTTCTTTCAGCCAAAATCCAAAAAGCCCCGTAAGTTACAATTCATGCAAATAAAAAAATGAACAGTGTCTAAAGTGTTATATCTCTAAGACCTCTATTTCCTGCTAGATACTTCCATTCACATGGCCCATCTTTCCCCAGGCTCAGTACAGGTAAACTGAACCCTTCCTCCCAGCCACTGGCCCCTTTCTGTGTCTGTCAGCAAAATTTTCATTCTCCCCAGAAGGAACCAGACCTTCGAAGTCCTCTTAACTCCTCTTCGGGCTCCACTCCCAGTCACAGGTCCTAACAAGTCTTTCCTGCTTGCTTCTGTCTTCCTCCAGCCCCAGCCCTGCCAAACTCATGCCCGGACGATGAGACAGCCCCTGACTGGTCAGACTTCTCCTTCTCCTGCTTCTCCTGCTTCTCCTTCTTCCTCTTTCTTCTCTCTCTCTCTCTCTCTCTCCCCCCACCCCCTCTGCCCCCCCCCTCCCTCCCATGGGACCACTACTCAGTCAGAGCAGAGCAAGGCTGTGAAAGCACATCTCTGGTCACAGCCCTTACACACACACTCTCTCACACACACACACAAGGTTTCGGGAGTGGACAGTCACCCGTCAGCAGAGGAAGTTCCTGCTCCATTGCCCTGTGAATACCAGGAACAAGTGGCCCTTTACTTTGCACCCAAGCCAGGCAGTTTATATACTTTGTTTACCAGTCTTCACACAACCACATGAGATAGGAGCTATGGCCCCATTTTACAGATAAGGAAAATGAGGTTCCTGAACTTAGCCTACTTTGCCTCCAAAATAGAGATTTTAAAACCATTTGAGGTTTCAAAACCTGTGAGAATCTGACAAGAGCTATAAACACCTAGACCAGAAAAATATACAAGCTTGAAAGTTATAATACAAATATAATATATATACATATATACTTTAACACATATTACATGTAATATACATATGCATATGATGCAAAGTCCTATATACTACTTCAAGAGATTAGCAGATAAGATGCAGGAATCCATATGCCCCCTGTGGGTGTACCCCCAGTAAGAACCCCAGCTGAAAAATGTCTTTCACCCGCCCCAGAAGCAATCATCTAGAATTTTAACTGTGTTTTTCATGACCATGGAGCTTGTGGTTTTTCATCTTTATTTTCAATTCATTCTATACCACTGGACTGGGGCTAAGGCATCTAGCTCATAACTTTCAGAAAAGATAATTAGCGGAAGCCATTACGCCTGACACTGCCCCCTGGCTCCCCTGGAAAAATCAATTCCTTCTTCCCTAAATGTGTAAGAGGCACCTCCCCTGGCAGCCAGCGTGGCTTTGGGAGAGATGAGCAGAGGAGAGGACGTAACCGGAAAGTAACCCTCCGGGTTAAGAAACCAAAGACTTTGTCAAGAAGAGCAGGATTTAATCTGATCGGCGTCAGAAATACTTTCTTGTGGCACCAGGATTCAAACTCATGACACCGAAAGAACAGCAAATGTCCAGTTATATAATTGTTAAGGTGCCCCCCCACCAGCCCTGGGGTAACAGGCTGTCATTCAGAACATAGACTTAGCCAGAACTAAGCACAGCAACAATAAAACAAAACCTCCTCCTCTCCTCACTCTCACCCATCCATCCAAAATGTACCGGACACCTATTAGATGCTTGTGAATTCAGAAATGTCCCTGCTCTCAATGAGCTCACAGCCTACAGGGAGAGCCAGATGATTAAAAGGATAATTACAGTGCCATATGAATGTGGATAAGCATATATCATAAGGGACAGGTTAAATTAATCACGAAATAGCCATACAATAGAGTCCTATATGGCCATTAAAAAGAGTGATGTAGCGCCATATTCATGGGCATGGAAAGATCTGCACAGTGTGTTCAACAGGGGAAATCAGATTGTAAAACAGTGCTCACAGTTTTTTGCTCTCTGTAAAACAGTATTTTACACACACACACACAAATGTTGGAACGTGTTCACCAAACTATCTAATCAGCCCTAGGTGGTACGTATTCAGGTGATTTTTACCTTACCTTCATACCTTTCTGTTTTGCTTATGCAATTTAATTTTTTCAACAGGAGACACCTTTCTATGGTAAAAATGACAAGTACTCACTGCAGAAATTCAGGGGCTATCAGTAATGGGGCTGCGCACACACACATGACTTGTGAGATTCCCTGGGCTATTTGAAAGGTGAATGACTGTGTCTAGAGTTTTCTCCCATTTTTGGTTAGTTAGCTATTAAGGACTGAGTTTTCAAAGCGAAACAATTTGGAAAATAAGAACCAATACAAATGGCCCACAGGGTTCACTACCTTTAACAGAAACATTTCTTTGTTCTGCCAAAGTGAGCTTTCCTGGACTAAACAAAGCAGTTTTCATTTGATTCTGCGAGAGTGACAACCCACCCCGCACCCACCATTCTGCCCAGCCCCTCACACACTGCAGGCCTCTAGACTACATCTACCAAACACATGGCAAATCCACTCAGCCCTGACCCTGGGCCTTGAACACGCCTTTCTTTCACTTATGCCCAAGCAAGATCTGGGGTTTAAGTTCATTTACTCACTTAGCACTTACTGGGCCTCCCTGTGTGCTGGGCTCCCATCAGGAACTGAAGTGTGGAGGTGAACAGGACAGGTGCTGTCTTTACCCTCACAGAACTCAGGGTCTGGTGGAGGGTGGGGGTTAGGAAATGCCAGTTTGGCTCTGGAGTCGAACTCCTTGAGTTCAAGTCCTGGTGTCCCACCGACTAGCTAGGTGGCCTGAGTGTGTTGGTTAACCCTTCTGGGCTTCAGCATCCCTGTCTATAATAGGACAAATAAGCCTCTCAGGCTGTTTGAGGGATTAAATGAGATGGTGTGAAATGCTTGATACAGGGCCTGGCAGAAAATAACCTCAGATGAAGGTTAATTAACACTGTCTCAAGCATTTATGCTCGTAACGAGTTGTGAGAGAAGGGAGTGCAGACAGCAGAGACGGGGAGCTCACGGCAGGGAAGCACTGAGCGTGTCCCAGGGTCGTGGCCCAGCTTCCCAGACAACAGTCGTCCAATAGGAAAGAGAAATGTGACCAGACCTGGCACCATTAGTCTCTTTAATTAAAATTGCAGCCATCAAGGACCCATAGCACTGATGCAATTTCCGGACCACGTGGTTCAGCTTGGCGATACCGAAAGGAACGCGGAGGCAGAATGTTAATACTCCCCGTTCTGGGAAAATAGATAGTAGGAGCCCCACAAGGCTGACCTTTTCCACACAGAGTATTTTGATTAACTGGCCATCCTATTCCTCCCCTGCAGGTCTAGAGGGATATAAACAGAGAGAGGGGTGACTGGTCAGCCAATCGCAGCTTGGGTTCACCGAGAAGGTTTAGAGAGTGTAATAAAGCACAGTAACTGGAAGAGGAGAGGAACCACAGCTGCAGTCGTGAAACAGGGAAGTCAGAAGTGGAACTGCCCCAGCTTTGTTCGGGTCCTGAGCCAGGCTCAGCCCTTCTGCCGGCCAATTAGTTCCAGGCACCAACATCTGCCCTGAATCCATCAAGGTAATTAGCACCACATGTTATCAACAGGAATCTGGTGCCCCAGGCACTTGAGATAATTGCTTCAATACTGGCATATCTCAGCTTACCATGAAAGGTCACTGCGGCCAATGCATACCCACTGCCCCATCCCTCTTGTCCAATGAAAGAGTTGTCCCTTGTAACTGCGGTTGTGTCAGTTCATTGGTGCAGGGCTCAGGGCACCCACGCAGGGGCTTCTTAGAGGTAAGTGTGCTCCAAGAGCTTGCAAGGGTTACTTACTGCGGCTTCTTGAATTGCCAAGTGTCACACTCCCCCAACATAGGTGTGCTCAGAAGGAAAACAGGGTTGCACTGGGTGACTGTGACCAAGCTCAGGACTCCCCCACAAATTCAGGGGGAGCTTCTCCGGAACAGCAAGGAGAAGTAGAAATCTTATAAAGTGTCCTTGTCAGCCCTCGGCCTGCTACAGCCTAATGACAGAGCCATATGACCCTCTCTAGGAACGCATCCTTTCCCCTCTCCTCTTGTCCCTGGCTTCACCCTGCTAGCACTTTCTCCCTCTCCCGGCCTCCCCTTAGCATGTCCCCCAGGAGCCTCGCCGAGACCCTCTGAATGAGGCCAGTGGGCTCCCACAGCCCTCAGCCTCCTCCGCCTTGGTTAACTGACCATCCCCACCCCCTTCCCCGCAGAACAGCCTGGTGAGAGCAGGGGCCCCAGCTGACTTGTTCCCCCTTCCACCTCCTGTGCCCAGCATAACACTCAATAAATATTCACTCAGTGCATTTTGAATGCATGGAAGGCATTGATGCTGTGCTGGCAGGGTTTACACTCAAAGAACATGAAATTCAGGAGAATATTAGTCCCCAGGGAGGCACACTCAACAAATTCTTGATTCCAGAGCAAAGAGGAGCCAGAAGAACCTTACAGCAAACTGAGTCACCCTCGGAGGTCTGGTCACGAGGCTCCCAGCAGGCAGCAGCTTCCTTCCCCGGGAAAAATTCCATCTGCTCAGAAAGCGGATGACTCCCACAGGTCAAGAGACAGACACAGCAAGAAGAAATTAAGTATTGCCAAGGCAGCCAGAGTGTATTCCTCAGTCTGCGTGCTCAGTCCACGGAGGTCTGCAATCAGGGCAGGAAAAGGGAAGCCCCCCTTGTATAGACACTCCCCACGGGCCCCAGGCCACACCCCCAGTCACATCAGACAGAGGCCCCTCCAAGTCGGGTCTGAGGGAGGCCTTAGTGCCTCCCCATCATCTCCATCAGGCTCCCTCAAGGCCTCTCGCCCAGAGCTCTGGCCATACCTCTCTCCACCTCTAGGAAGCCCCTCTGCATCCTTCTCAACTCCCTCAGCCAAGACAAGGTCTGCCCTCCTCACCGCTTCACCCCTGTGCACAGCACACGGTGGGACCTAGGTCAGCATTTACCCACTCTGCATCTGAGGAAATGCTAACATGTACCCCTCAAGCAAAGGCTTGAGAAGCACTGTTCACTCACCTCTCAATATGCATCAGCAAGTTATTTTTAAAACCCTGAGGAGTGCTGCAGGGAAAAAACTCGTTGAACTTTAATCCAGCATTTCCCAATTTCCTGACCATGAAATCCCTTTCTCATTCCTGTCAACATCCTGGGGAAAGTCGTGTGCCCTCGAACACCAGTTTGGGAACCGCTATCCTGGATGTTTCTGTTTTTAAATATTCTACATGGTCTGGCAGAAGTAAGGCCTGCTTGAGTGAGGTGGGTAGGGTGATAATATGGGGGTAACAATTTATGGTTTTCATTTAAACATTTCACCTAATGTCATATAAATAAAATGTCATATGGTGTGCTGCAGTGTGATATTGTTATGTTACAGAATTACATGCTTTGATTTTGTAATAAAAAGGGGGCATTATTTGTGGCAGGCCTCGTATTTAAACAAACTAGTGAATCATAATTATTCAAGAATGCGCTGAGCCATAACAGCACAGCGGGGAGGGGAGGGGTCCGCTGCGCCCAGCCTCTGCGTCCTGTCCGACCCGCCCTGCCTCCCCTCCGTGCTGGGTGCCAGACAGGTCAGAGGAACCTCGCTGACAGGTGTAGACAGAAAGCCTCACAGCTCGCTCCCCTTGGGTTTAAGAACCAGGCTAGGCCTCGACAGGCATAAAGCAGACTGCACTTTTCAAATTCATGATTCCTCCACACCACACGCCGGCCACACAAAATAAAAACAGCAACTGGCGTTTGTACTTTTAAAATCATGGTCACTGGTGTTATGCTTGTTGTCACACAAGAAACCTAGCAGGTCATTCAGATATCATTTTCCTTATTTAAGATAATAGAGGAACTGAGACCCATGGGGTTCAAGTGACTTGCTCAAGGTCACCCAGCCCCAACGCTGCAGTGTGAACAGAAGTGCGGACCCTGTGCCTCTCCAGCTGATGCTCTTCCTTCTGCAAAAAAAGGTCACTCTTTCACGCTAAAACTCTCCCTACAAGAGACAGCTGCCGACCCAAGCGGGTCTGGAAGCACAGGGCAGAACCCCCTGCACAGGGAGGTGACCCCAGCCTGCCCTGGGCTGGAAGAACGTGACCCAGCTACAGGAAAGGCTGCAAACTGGTAGCCTACAGGCTGAATCGGGTATGTAGGGTTTAGCCCATGCACACAGTGGGGTTGTTTTTTAAATCAGGAAATTTCACCTTAAAATTTCCAACATCTCTGGAAAACTCGGGGGCCCTGGCCTCCATGAGCTGACTGGCTCCTGTGGCAACCAGCAGCTACACAGGCGTCACGGCCCTTCCAGGAGGGCATGTCCCCTCCAGCTCACCCAGGCCTCCCAGCCCCCTCATCCATTGATTCACCTGCTGGGCCCCACAGGCACTGGAGTCTGACGCCCCTGCTTTGCAGACGAGGGATGCTTCTTTCTAACACCATCGGACCCAGAGATAGGAGCAGAATGAGGAGACAGAGGAATAGCTAAAGAAAGAGGGAGAAAACCCCAACGAGGACATCTTCTGAAGTCTGGAATAACACTCTCAGCCAAAAATGAAAGCAAGTTTCTGCAACAAAGAGAAAATGCAGACATAAATTCCCTTTAACCAGAAGCCAAGTGTTTTAATATTTATGCCTAGGCTTTCCCAGGCAATTTTAATTCACATTTGCACTTTTCCTATAGAAAATAAAGAGGAAGACAGGGGGTACAGAACATGAAAAACACTCAAAATGCCAGCATTTAAATGGAATTGAATCCTTTTCAAAACACGGTGTCCAGAGAAGCTGCTGCCTGGAGAGGCGTTTTGTCAGCTCCATGCACCGCTCAAAACTCACTGAGAGCTGTAAAAAGCACCTGCCATCTCAGTGAACCCCAGATTCATTTGCTCCAGGGTTGGATTCTAATGTGGCCCCTTTGCAGCAGGAGCAGAGCTGGCGGCGACAGCTGAGGAACTGCTCGGGCCTGTGACAGGTGAACTTGTTATATTACATTTCAAAGCCACACACTGTTCAAAAAGAGGCGAGTCCATCCAGGGCCTGCAGCCTCCCAAACCCAACTTTGTCAGGCCTGGCTGGCAGCAGGAGAGGGTGCGTAGAAATAGCCAAATGCACTTTTTAAAGTCCTTTGGCGTTCAAGAGTTCACATTGGCTCTTTCTTTCAGTAAATGCACCTCATACTGGCTGTGGAGTTGGACAGCTGGGCGCTGTGCTGGCATGGGGATTAGCCTTTCCCCAAAGAGAGCTCTCGATCATCCCCCCTTCCAAGTGCACGGTCCTCTGCTGTCTCCTCCAGGAAGCCCTCCACCATCTCTCCAAACCTCCCTACTCTCACTTCTCACCCAACTGCTTGAGTGGTCTTGTTAACACTTGATCTGCTGCCTTGACGTATTACTTATCTTTCTTACATGGCAGCTAAACATGCTGGTCCCTCAGGGCAGGACGGAGCCCCTGTTTCTCTTTGCAAATACACGTGTGGTAGGTGCTCAGTGGGAACAGCCGCCCTGCTGCAGCAGGCATTCTAGACACGAGACTCAGGAGCTCCAAGCACAGCAAAGGGACAGCAGGAGCACGGACTTGGGGGTCATGTGGCTGGAATGAGGGGCATCTCAGTGAATGTCCCAGGAGGACAGGCAGTGACCAGGAGTGACTGAGGTAGAGTTTCTACCAGCCTGGTGGGACGGGGACTCAGAGTTACAGAAAATGAGGCATGCTCTGACTTTGTGACCAGAGATTCCCCCTGGCCTCAAATCTAGCCGAATGGATGACAGAAGGCACAGAAGTGAAGTGTGGATTCTCAGCCTCGATGCGGAGGAGGGGGATTGAGAACACATGGGGGGAGGTTGAAATCCAGGCTCTAGGAGCAGAAAATGGGGTCTGAGTGTGTCCCAGGTCTGGGACTGGTGGGACAGGAGCCATGGGGCTGTTTGGGTATTGGTCTCAGTAAGTACCTGGACTCTATTGTCAGTCTCCCAGGACAAACCACTAAAGGCCACCCAAAAGTCCCCAAAGAAGCAGGGCACCTCTGAGCAGAGAGTTCTGGCCTCCAGGGAACATACTAGGGTGCAAAACCATGCCATGTCACACTGCAAGTGGCTGTCCCCTCAAAAGCTCTAGGACATGAACCAATGTTCCAAAACCCATTTCACCAGCAAGAGTAGTGCCTGGCATATGGTTGAAAGAAGAATGAATGAATGAGTCAATCTCGCAGTGAGGCCCACCACTACCATTCATGCACTTATGCCACATGCCACATGTCACACGCCCTGCCACAGCTCCAGCACAGGAAACACAGCGGGGACCTAGGGAAACGTAGACATGGTCTCTGCCTTCACACAGCTTGCCCTCTAGTGGGGACAGAAGACCACCAAAACTGACGAATGAATCGTTCCAGGCAGGGTTCCGGGCAAATAAGTAAAGCAAGAGGAGAGAATGAAAAAGTCTTGGAAGAAAAAACTATGTAGACAGTCACCTGCAGGAAGGGTGACATTTGAGCAGAGACATTTGTAAAGATTTGGGGTAGAATGATCCTCACAGAGGGAACAGCAGGCATGAAAGGCCTATGGCTAGGGCCAGGAAGAACAGAAAGGCCAGTGTGGCTGAAGGGGAGGGAGGGGTGAGGCGGGGACTACACCGAGTCACCATTCCTCGTCCACGCGTGTGTGGGCTCGGGAGCAGACCCGCCGTTACTCATCTCTCTACCCTGGGCCTGCTCACTTTGGCTGTTCCCCTTCCACCCTCAGCCCAGAGCACCACCAAGGCCCCACATGCCCTGCCCAAAGCAGGAAGCCCAGGGAGCGCTCACCCTTCAATGAGAGAAAACGAAATGTTTTCCAACCCAGAACTCCGTGAACGTCCCCTCCGGGCCCAACACTTACGTTTGATATCAGCTCAAAAGAAATTTTTTTCTCAAAGCATCAGTTACATCTGTTCTGCTATTTTTGCATCTAGGGAAGCAGGAAACCCAAACAGGGCCTCCATTTAAAGAAGATTCCAGAAGCTTCTCTCTCCCCTGCTTGAGTCATGACAGAGATGCTGAGCACTGCAGATGGAAACGTCAAGGAGGTGGAGAGATGAGAGGAAAACACGGCTGAGGTCCTGAATCAGGCCCTGGTGACTGGGCTGGAGGGGACAGCCTAACAAATACCTTGGCTAGAGACCCAGGCTCTTGCCCCAGAAGGAACAAGTAAGAGAAAAGGTGCATCAGGGTGGTCCGAGTGTCCTCCTTAAGTCCCAGCCCCTCTACCCCTTCCCTAGGCTGCTGACCACCTCTTGTGCAGACCACTGGCACCGCAGCAGCCTCACCTCCCACTGCCCACACTGCAGGTGAGGGGTCCCTGGGGTGCAGCCTTGAGCTGGCTGCTCTCTGTGGAAAGGCCTTCAATCCTTCACTGCCCAAGAGACTGAGCTTAAGCCACTTCCCAGTCCAGACCAGCTTCCCTCTCACTGCCCCCACCCTGCCCCCCACCCCCCGCCCGCAGTCATTCCCCTGAACCAGGGTTTCTCAGAACCTATGACTGTGCTCACAGCAAGAAGCACGTTTTGCAGGAGGGCCAGAGCACACACTCACGCAGGCAAGTGACACACACATTTTGAGAAACTGTGATCCTTGCCATATACCATGAGCCCTGATGTTTTCAATTCCATCTCGTTCTGTTTGCTTTTAAAGCTGCTTGTGACACACTAAATTGGTTTCATGACCCACTAACAAATCATGAACTACAGTTTGTAAAACAATACACTAAACCAATTTCCACGGCCCGTCAGAACCATCTTTCTCCCTCATCCCTCTGAGACTTCATGCAAGCTCCTCTTCCTGGGATTCCCTTCCTCTCCCCTATGCCCCCCTTTCTTTTGCTAATCCAGTTGGTTTCAACCTTGGCTGCATATTAGAACCACACAGGCTACCTTAAAAATGTATCAAAGCCTGGACCCCCATCCCCCCACTCCCTGAGGTTGGGGTTTAAGTGCTCATGGAAGAGCCCTGGTTCCCTGCTGATTCTCATGCAACCAGAGCTGAGAGACACTGAACTCAGTCCAACTCTATCTCCAAGTTCATCTGAAACAGCCCCTCCAGGAAACAGGAAACTTCCTCTCCCCTTCCCAGCCCCACCAACACACACACACACACACACACACACACACACACACACTCACTCTCTCTCTCTCTCTCTCTCTCTCTCTCTCTCTAGGCGACCCTCTCAGGAGCTCCTAGAGTTCCCTGGTCCAGCCTCTGCAGCACCTGCATGTTACTGAGTGGCTTGAGGGCAGGGACGGTGTCAACTTACCTCTGTAAACCTGTGGTACTTAGCACACCAAAGTTGCTCAGGAAATATTTGTTGAATGAACCTGTAAGAAAGGTCCTGTTATTACCCCATTTGACAGATCAGGAAACTGATGTGCAGAGGTTAAATGAATTAACCAAGGTTGTGCAGCTAGAAGTGGCAGAAGTGAGATTAGAACACAGCTGTGCCCGGTTTCAGGGTCAGAGTCCCAGACCTGCACAGGAGCTCCTGTCGCGGCCTGACAGACAACAGCCACGAGTCTACAGGCCCCACGCACAGTTATGGCCGGTCCTTAAGGACGAAAATCCGAGGAACACCAGTAGGTCGCACAGCAGGGCTGTTTTCCGCAGGCCCTTCTCCTGCCCTGGGTCACGTGGCATCCCTCGGGGACTTGGCCCCCAGTCCTCTTACATTTCCACTCTGCTGTCTTGCCAAGGATGCCCAACCCAACTCCCGCACTCCTGATATGGTTAGATACTTTCAAATAGACGTTCTCTAATAACATGGCTCATCCCAAACTCCTTCTCTCCCTCCTCTCATTGCTCAGTCTCCCCTCTCTCTTAACGCTTCTGATTGAGTTCAAAATATGCAACCCCAACATAGCTGACCAGCCCCTTTCCCCACTCCCCTATACCATCCTGCTAGCCCCCTGGCCTCCTCTACTGATGCTCTCCATGCCCCACCTCTCAACCCCACTGTTCCCTCAGCCCACAGCCAGCCTGCTCCCAGTTCATCACCACTTTCCCCTGGACTGCAAGAGTGGTCTCCATACATCTTCCTGCTTCCAGGTTCTTCCCACCTATCAGCCCCCACGAACGGAATGCCTGACAAATATTCCAAAGCCCAACTCTGGCTAGTTCTCTTCTCCACTCAAGATTCCCCAGTGTGCCCATGCCAGCACATTCTGGTATATAAAACCCAAGCGTCAAAGTCCACTGCCAGGAGCTGGTGGTAAGGGACCTGCTCAGCCACATCTCACCATGGCTCTGTTACAGGCAACTGTACAGCCAACTCATAGACCCATCAAGCAGGCCATTTCTCAGATATGCCTCCTAATCCCACCCCAGTCCGGGCACCATTAACACCCAATCACAGGAATAGGGCTCAAGGGGAAATAACATCACGAGACGGACCAGCCCCAAAAGCCAGATGATTCGGACATTAACCCCACTGCTCAGCATCAAGTCATAGCTTGAGTTCATTCATGAGCTAATATCAGGGCCATTGGGTCACAGACCCCTAGTCATGTTAACCGTGGAAAAAAAGGTAGGAATAGTAAGGGACCATGGGGGAGGCGGGGGTATGCTAGGCAGCACAAAATTATGGGAGTGAGGAGGGTAAGCCTGGAACTTACACCAGGTCACGGAGCCTCTAGAGGACACAGGGGAAGGAGACACTGGCCTGATATGCCTGCAGGTGAGTTACATTTTCACAAGGGAAGGAATTTTTCCAGGCTGGCTGTCTGCTCTCAAGTAGGTAAGACTCAGAAGTCTTCAGGGTAACATTATTCAGAAACATCTTTCCCTGATCAGAGTTCTCTTTCTTCCTAAAGCCTGGGAAGGCTAGGACCCTCCTCCTATGCCCCACCACAGATGAGAAATCTCTCCCTAGCTGTCCCATCCCATGACCAAACCTGGGTGCTCAGGGTCCTCAAGTCAGCCCCTTCCCACCCCTTGTCCTGCCCCTGTCTCAGGCTTGATGTTGTATGCCCTAGGTTGAGTTGATTGGGGTCTCTGCTTGGGCATTCCAGTGTCTAGTTGGGAATACTTATGACTCTTAATTATACTCCACTCATTACATGCCAATATCACAGCTGCTTTTAAGCTTTATTTTTCATTAAAGCAATGTTTTCAGGAGCTTATTTAAGAAGGAGGGGGAAAAAGCTACTGAATAATCATTATAATTTAAAAGTAAATAAGAACAAATTATGTTCATGTTTGTGAAACAAAACACTCTTTCCAATCCAGTTAGTTATTACCTCAAAATCTCAAGTCTCCTGGTTCATGAAGCAAACTTGGTGATACTGGATCTAAGATTCCAGGACTAATGCCCAGTAACCACAGATCCAAAGCTGTGGCGTTGCCAGGAAGGAATGGCAATAAGAAGTCAGGTCAGAAGGACGAGCATTCCAAAG
>VMDR010013023.1:0-25600 GCA_007922815.1 Macrotus californicus | reverse complement strand
TCACCTTCTTGATCAAGCATGATGTTGGATTTTACCTGGTTCGCTTCTGGAATAACTCACTCCTTCACCATTTTTTGTTATGTTTCCTTAATCATATATTATCTCTGAAAACATACCCGGGAGTCTGTTTGACAGCTGATCTACCTCACTGATCTGTCCACTTTTGCTCTGGTATTATGATTTTAACTATGCTGTAGCCTTAAAACACCTGGCCAACTTAATTTTTACAAATAAGGTATCTTTTTATTATTTTACGTTCTAATTTTGGCCCCTTATAGGATAAATCAAATTTCCAACCCAAAAGTTGACATATAGGTCCACATTTTGAGCAAAGAAAGAGTCTTCTTTTGTTATTTTAATGTAAAGCATGAGATATTAATAGAGGTGGCCTTCTCCAATTGCCATGATAGCTTTTCCTTTCAAAAAAAAATTACTAGTATGTGCATAACTTTTAGTGTAAAGTATGAAGTTTCATTATATTTTGTCAGGCAAAATGACTCCCACTCTCTGTTTCTTGACATATCTGACAATTTGAGGATATTAAAAAACCTCTTTAAACAGCTAAGAAAAAAGTCCATTCATCTTTGTGGCTATTTTTGTAGTTAAGGTCAAGTGTCCTATATTTTCTTGAAGAAACTTTTCCTTTTCTTTTTGGCACATCTCACATCAACTCTTTTTTTAAATTTTTCACAGCAGTTGTTCTTAAGTAAACTACTCAGGAGGTGTAGAAAGGAGTGAAAAATTTACCCTCTGGTATTCATCAGAACTGGTTGGCCTGTATAGTTCCTTAACTCCCATTAACTTCCACTTCATCATCTACAAAATTAAGAAAATAACAGCTCCTATCTGCTGAGTTGGTAGAACAGTTAACTGAGATTATTCATGGAAGAAGCTAGCACAATGCCTGGCCTAAAGGTAATAGACCCACTCACTCCAGGCTCCCTCAGTCTTTGCAGATGATCTTGCTAGGCTGCTACTTTGCTGACAAAATTCTCAGTGAATCCCCTCTTTAATGCCCATCCTTGAGCCTAACAATCTTGCTTTTTACTATATTTTATAGATTGATTATGCTATTACAGTTGTCCCATTCCCCCCCCTTTATTCTCCTCCACCGTGCACCCCCTTACCAGAACCACCCCCCACCTTAGTTCAAGTTCATGAGTCATACATATAAGTTCTTTGGCATCTCCATTTCCTATACTATTCTTAACCTCCTTCTGTCTATTTTGTACCTACCATTTATGCTTCTTATTCCCTGTACCTTTTCCCCCATTTTCTCTCCTCCCCCTCCCCCTCCCCACTGATAACTCTCCATGTGTTATCCATTTCTGTGATTCTGTTCATGTTCTAGTTGTTTGCTTAGTTTTTGTTTTTGTTTTTTAGGTTAAGTTGTTGATAGTTATGACTTTGTTGTCATCTTACTGTTCATAGTTTTGATGATCTTTTTCTTGGATAAATCCTTTTAACATTTCATATAATAAGGGCTTGGAAATGATGAACTTCTTTAACTTGACCTTATCTGGGAAGCACTTTATCTGCCCTCCCATTCTAAATGATAGCTTTGCTGGATAGAGTAATCTTGGATATAGGTCCTTGCCTCTCAAGACTTTGAATACTTCTTTCCAGCCCCTTCTTGCCTTCAAGGTTTCTTTTGAGAAATCAGCTGATGGTCTTATGGAAACTCCTTTGTAGGTAACTGTCTCCTTTTCTCTTGCTGCTTTTAAGACTCTCTCCTATCTTTAATCTTGGGTAATCTAATTATGATACACCTTGATATGTGCTTCCTTGGGTCCAATTTCTTTGGGACTCTCTGAGCTTCCTGGACTTCCTGGAAATCTATTTCCTTTGCCGGATTGGGAAAGTTCTTCTTCATTGTTTTTTTTCAAATAAGTTCTGAATTTCTTGCTCTTTCTCTTCTCCCTCTAGCACCCCTGTGATTCAGATGTTAGAACAATTAAGGTGGTCCTGGAGGTTCCTAAGCCTCTCCTCACTTCTTTGAATTCGTGTTTCCTCATTCTGTTCTGATTGAATGTTTGTTTCTTCCTTCTGCTCCAAATCATTGATTTGAGTCCCAGTTCCCTTCCTTTCACTGTTGGTTCCCTGTACATTTTTTCTTTATTTCATTTTGCATAGCCTTTACTTTTTCCTCTGTTGTGTGACCATACTCAACTGTTATTGCTGTGAGCATTCTGATTACCAGTGTTTTGAGCTCTGCATCCAATAAGTTGACTACCTCCTCATCACTTACTCTGTTTTTTTGGAGTTTTGATCTGTTCTTTCATTTGGGCCATAGTTCTTTGTCTTGGTGCATCTGTTAGGTTGGAAAGGCAGAGCCTTAGGTATTCACCAGGGCAGGGCAACTTCCTGCACCCCCCAGGTCTGCTGGGTTGTGGTGCTGTATGTGGGGAGGGGTCCGAGAGGGAACAATGCCACTCCCTCGGCTCTTGGCTGGCTTTCAGTCACTTCTTCCACTACCCACAAGCAAATTGGACCCTTCTGTTGTTGATTCCTGGGTGGGTGGGTTTGTGTATGTTTTAGGACCCTGTGGGTCTCTCCAAGGGACTCTCCTATGAGGCTGAGAGATTCTTCCACCACCACAACCCCCAATATTTTTACAGCCAGAGGTTTTGAGGCTTTCTTTTCCTGCTCTGGAACCCTGGATTGGGCAGTCTGTCTTACTCTTCAGTTGTTCCTCCCAGTTTATCCACACACAAATGTGGGACTGCCCAGTATGCCAGCCACCACCTTACCCAGTCCTCCATCTGCCACCTTACCATGCATCCTCTCTGCCCCGCAGCCCATCTCCACCCCGCCTACCAGTCTGGATGAATGCTTCTTCTTTAACTCCTTGGTTTTTGGACTTCCATACAGTTCGATTTCCTGAAAGTTCAGGTTCCTTTTTATTTTTAAATTTGTTGTTGTCCTTCTTTTAGTTGTGCAAGGTGGCAAAGTGTATCTACCTATGCCTCCATCTTGGCTGGAAGTTGAGCCTAACAATCTTATTCCTTCCTTCTTTCAATTTCAAGAAAAGAAGGTCCTCTTTCCTTAACCAGCATCTTAGGACAGTTTCCCCAGAAATAAACCCAGAGACAAGACTTCATTTCCAAGTAATTTATTAAGGAAGTTTCTCCAAGGAGCCTGGTTAGGAAGAAGGAGAAGCAAAAGAGGAAGAAAAGACAACTAAATCATTGGGGAGAAGACTATGACCTTTATGGCATGTTCAAAAAGTAACAGTGATGAACCATGGACTCTAAATGAGAATATGATAAAGTGCCTGACTGTGAGAGTGTGGTAGGGCCAATGGATTAGCATCCTTGATGATGCTGGAGAATTGTTGGAGTGGAGGTTCTAGAGAAAGAGAGGTAGAGGATAGGAAGTTGTGGTCAGATAATAAGATACTGAAGTTGATTTTTCAGGGACCATGCATTTAGACATAGTGAAAAGTTCATGTTGCCCTGGCTGGTGTAGCTCAGTGGATTGAGCATAGGCTGCGAAACAAAGGATCACTGGTTCGATTCCCAGTCAGAGCACATGCCTGGCTTGCAGGCCCCAGTAGGGGGCACATGGGAGGCATCCACACATTGATGTTTCTCTCCCTCTTTCTCCTTCCCTTCCCCTCTCTCTAAAAATAAATAAATACAATCTTAAGAAAAAGTTCATGTTATAGCCATGGTAGTCAATAGCTCAAGTGGGATAAAATAAAATAATGGATGTGAAGAGTTAGAGAAACTGAAAGTCTAACATGCAAGATGGATCATACATATGGTTGTGGGAATCTCCAAGAATGGAGTGAAAAGGCGAATTTTGAATGGATGAACCATTAAATGTCTTCGGGATATGAAGGACATTTCATCTTCTCAACAGTTTTACATGGCATGACATTTTTATCCCCATTTGACAGAAAAAGGTACTTTGAATAATAACCTAACATCACTCAGAGAATAAGTAGTTGAGCTGGAATTTGAAAAGAAATCTTTATTGTATTCTTTCTATGCCAGTATGTTTCTCTCACTTCTCATTGGTGAGACTAAGCAGAAGGGAACTAAGACATGATCCATGCCATTCTTGGACAATGAATTCTAAGCCCAGAAAAGAAAGTAAAAGGCAGTACTAAAATGCCTTGGGGAAGAAAAATCGGTCTCTAGAAACTTTTACTCTCATTAATCTTAATAGTATTAATTTCTGGACACTACAATACCAGTTAGAAATGTGACTTAATTATGTAGAGAAATAAGTGGGGTTTTGAAAGTAAAGGGACATAATTGAGCCATAGAATCTTAGGACTGGAAGGTACCTGAGAAAGTATTTTGTCCAACTTGTCTTCTGCTTAGAAAACTGGCACTCAAAAAACATAAGTGCCTTTGCCTAATATCACAAAGCTAGGTGGTAACATCAAGTCTCACAAAGCCACTGCCAACCCCTTACATCACACAGACCGTGGCTTTTTCCTCCCACCCAGGAGTATTTTGAATCAAAATCTTTGAAACTGTATCTCTTTTTGTAGATCAAAGTTGCCCACAAGCTAAACCCACTTTGGTTGGGGGATTTTCTCTGCAGTGGGGTTGGCATTGACTTCCACATGGGCCCTTTTTGCTTAAGTGTGCTGATGCTGGCCTTCTCACAGATCCAGAACAGCCTCCTTCACAGAAATCATGACAGTAACAAGCTCCGACCTCGGGGTCAAAACTTGCCAGAGGCAAGAGTCCTCTTCCTGATGGGCTCTTTCTGCAGGATTGGCCTCTTGAAAAACTGGAAGTTCAAGTATCTGTTGCCAAGAAAGAAATCCAAATTACTGAGCACTAAAATGTGAGACAATAGAGGACCAACCATTTATCAGCCGAAATTGGGAAAGCCAACATTACACTGAGCTGTCCTGGCTTTTTCAGTGAAGTCAGATTCAGCAACTGGGTGTTTTCGTGTACCTTCCAGTCTTGTGATTCTCCTGCGCTGAGAGAAAGGAGTGGAGTGGATTGGCCTAGAGGAGAGAGATGAATTAGAAACTACTCTATTTTCCACAAGCACTTACTTCAGGAACAGCCAATCAAGGCATATCAAACATTAATAAACATTGTGTTAAGCATCCTTTGGCTGGAAGACATCAGCTTTCTAAAATGAGGGCTATTAAGGCGAGTGGCTGTGTAGAGCTCATAAATTATGAATTACAAGTCATGGATGAATACAGATAACCCTGCAATCAGGAGACAGCTGATAATTAGAAGCAACTCCTCTTTTTGATTCAGTGAACCACCTGAAGAAATTGGGTTTTGACTTGGATTTGTGTTTGAACATGACAGCCCTCTTTAAAACAAAGAAAAAGAATACTCCAAAGTATAGGTTGACAGTGGAGGAACTTTCCAGACTATAGTTAAACACCAATGCATTAAAAGAAAATTACCCACCATGTGTTATTGTTGTGAATAATTGGCATTGATCAGATCAGCTGGGAGGATGGGACACAATATCTTCCATTTCTGTAATCTGATCTCCCCCACCGTGGGAGTCAGCCGCCTGCTCTAACTGGTTTGATGAAATGGGGAACTCTATGGTCAGAGGCCTTCCAGTGATTGCCTCGCGAGTAGGTGGCAGGCCCAAGGTTTGAAACACGGAGCTTCTCCGCTTCGTCTATTGCCTGCTGCCGACAGCACGTGACCCCTGCAGATGTGCAAGGACAGAGAAGGAAATTTATGCACACTTCTGTACTACAACCTGTGGTCCCCGAGCTCCCCACCCTATCAAAGTGTTAGACAGAAACAGAATGTTTTTCTCCACCTTCACTCCTTCAAGTCAGGTGCTTTAATAAAATCTAAAAAATGTGGCCAGCTTAATACTTTCAGATTCATCAATAATTATTATATAAGTAGTTCATCTTTTTTGTTGAATAATATTATCTTTGGATGTACCACTATTAGTTTATTCATTCCTTTGTTTATGGGCATGAGCTATGTCCAGCTGTATTTCTCTTAACTTTAGAGAACACTCTCTGGGTTACAGAGTAGATTAATATTGAAGCACTGAAACAACTTAAAAATTATTATCTAAACTGATTGTATTTTTTCCATTCTTACCAGCAGTGTATGAGGGCTCCACTGCCCTTTCATTGTAGCAAATTCTTGATTTGTTTGTTTTTCATTTTAGCTCTTCTAAGTTTGTCCTGCCAGCTCTCTGTTGTTTCAGTTGCCTTTTCCTAAGGATTCATGATGAACATTTTTGTAGATGTGTACTTCTATGATAAGTTTTTACTAAAATATATGCTCATTCAAAAAAAAAATGTGATCAGCATCTCAGAAAAAAGGTGTTGCCTGGCAATAGTGGCCTTTAAAGAAAGGTCAAATAGATTTTTCCTAAAGATTTTTCAGATATTTGCAGTCAAGTTTCCTGATGATTTATCTAAGTATAGTACTGAGAATTTACCACTGGCATTATTAAAGAGAGCCTTTCAATATTCAGGCTCCACAGATAAATATGAATACTGCGCATCGTGCACTCGGTACACTGTTTCACAAAGCATGATACAGCACCTGTTCAGAAACCACATATGCAAAGTGGTTTGAAGTCCTATCAGATGAATATTTGATATTTTAAAGGTTATGTATTTGTTTAAATGAATATTTGAAAACACAATCAGCTCACTAACTTAGTGCTTTGATGATTATGGTCACTTGGGACGAATCTAAGTTTGAAAAATGATTTAAATAAAGCCAATTAAAATATTTAAGTAAATAATTGTACAGTCAGTACTCAACATGGCTGAAGTTTTGCAAGTAATAATTTCATCTTTAGTATATTCCAGACATTTTGCTAAAGGATTGTGATTTCTCTTCCAACCCTTGTTTCACGTTCAAGTTAATCATATCTGTGAGTTAGTGGAATTGAACTTGCTTGGGTTTCGTTTTGTTTTCTGAGCACTTTACCCTTTGAACTAAATCCTCTTAAGATTTGGATTTTGCAGGGTTGTTGGCAGATGTCTGAAAGTCTCCCACTTTAATCAGTAGCTTTAGCACTCTTTCAAGATGCAATAGAGTGGTTCATACCAGCTCACATGAGCTGTTTACGTGCCTCCTTTCCCAACTCTGCATTTGAGAACAACACTGTGGGAGCTTGAAATCGCCCGCAGTAGGAGTATGTTCACTGTAGACATTGGCAAAGGCTATAAACTAAAGTTTGGATTTGGCTTTTGCTGGAAAACCATGCAGAGTGCAGCATGGAATGGGGATGGGAATTTCAGATATTTTCTCTTTTAAAACTTTTCTTCCATGAAAAAAATAATAAACTTATAAAACAAAAGAAAAGAACTTTCCAATAAATGCAAGTTTGATTATATTTTTATCTTAAAAACTTCTTGCAATCAAAACATCTACTTTTGTTACGTGAACAAAAGTGAGTTGCGGGTCATTAATTTTTAAAAGCGCTCCCTGAACTTCATATTTTCCAAATGGCACTAGTAAATCAATCAGCTTTCTGCCCTTTTATGCTACATACCATTCCTAAAATATTGTATCTAGGTGATGCCTGATTCATAACAAACATCAAGCTAATATCAAAAGAAGAAAAAAGTAAGAATTTCACAGGAAGGCAATAAGCAGGAAAGTATGGAGGGGGAGGAATATAACGTTGCTAGGGGATTACCCCAGTAGTAAATTAACATGTATATAAGACTCTCAAGTTTTTCTCAGCCTCAGTGGGTCCTCCTGTTTCTACCCAACCTCCTTTGCTGCTCCTACAGCCTGGCAGAAAGTCAGGGTTCCTCAAAGCTCCGAGTTCAGGCCCCCAGTGTCAACCTGCTTGACTATCTCCTGTAGAGATAAAAACTTGAGAACACATGTAAGCATTCTGCTCCCCTCTTAGATTTATATTTGCTGTTTCCCACTTAACAAACACTACCATCTCACAAACATAAAGCTCATTACAGCAGGGCTGGCTAATTCCCAGGTGGGCATTTCATCACTGATGTCAAGCACATACCGTTGGCTGTGGACTACACCTTGACTGTGTGGAGGGTATTCAGATAGCACTGACTCCGAGCCAAGAAAGTCACAATTCTTACTAGACTCTGCCATTGAGGGAAGTTAGCAACAGAAGACCCTCCACACTGCACTCCAGGGAACCCACCTTATGATGTCATCTATGTGATGGTGACTCCTAGAATTGTACATTGCACACAAATTTTCAAACCTTTCACGGATGAAGAAAGGATGGCCGTTAGAGATGACGTCTCCCAGTTGCTGAGCTACTAATAGCAGAACTGGAACTATACCCCAGGTCTCTGGATTGTAATCTTTCTGAAACACTATAAACTGCCTCCCATACTTTACTAATAACAACAACAGAAAATTATGATGCCATCTTTCTATATTGAACATTTACTTTGTGCCAGGCTCTGTATATTTAATAAGTAACATACATCTTCTCCTTCATAAACATGATGAATAGAACAAGTTATGGGTCCTCAGGGAGCCTGGGTCTGTAACATGTAGGCCAAGTCAGAAGAAAGTGTTTGGTGGAGTTTTACAAAGCCTCAGTGTGCATGCAGTAGGACTCAACATTTCTCCTTGCTTCAAGCACAATGCAGGCTTCTCTTACCCACTCTGCCCCTGAGGCGTTAAGGTGATTTAAACGATCACTAATACTGGGCATATGCAATTCAGCCCACAGTTTCTCCTCTGCTTCTCCATGCTTTCAATCTTACCTGGGCAAGATTGTCATGTAAGCAGAGCCCAGAACATACAGGAACATAGATATGCTGATTTGGAGCAGCATGCTGCTGAGAGGCCTTGACACCATTTCATTGTTTGTTATACTGATTGCATAAAAATAAGCCCGTACCTTACCAAGCAATTACAATTGGTGCCCCTTCTTCTGTGCCCTAATATCACCTTCTCATCTTGTTCCATGTGCAACAATGAAAGAAAACTGGTGTAACATTTGGAGACTAGGTCCCAGTCTTTACACCTCTCTCCACGTGTCCACCTTCACCCACAGAGCTTTTTCAGATAAGACTGCATTCAGCTGCATGGACCAGAAACCCAGCCATTGTGCCTTAAGAGATTTGTTTTTCTTATAAAATAAGAAGTTCAGAGGTGGGAATTCCAGAGCTGATGCAGTGGATTGGGGAAATCATCAGAGAGCTAGAGTCCCCCAACTTTCTTCTCTTCTCATTCTTTGCATGAGGCATTCATCTGTGGTTTCAAAGTGACATCCAGATTATGTTCAGGCAGGAAGAAGAGGAGTAGTCAATGGGCAAAAAATGCATGAGCCTTTCTTTTTATCGGGAAAAAATAACAGCTTTCCAACAAGTCCTACCAATGGGCTTTCAGATTCATGTCACATGGCATGGCTACTGCGAGGGAGCCTGAGAAGTCAAGTGATTCAAGGCAGGGGCGTATGTCATCCTGAACAAAAGCAAGGTTATGTCAGTAAGAAAGAAGAAAATGGACACTGCACGGCACCAGTCCCAAGACTGGAATCACTCCCTGAAACTCTGACCATCAGTCCTGACCATCACCAAGCCCCTGTCCAGCTGGAATCCTAGTTATGAAATAACCTCTTCTCTGATTTGGGACTCCTTCAGACAAATAAATCCACCATGTCTTATCTTTCTAATTAGCCCTGGTCAAAGCCCAGGATGTAAGTCCCTCATGCTGTGTTATGTTCCGCCAATGCAAACTATCTGTCTTTTTCTCCTTCACAAAACTTTAGCAGCTCCTTGTATTCACAACATCTTCACCGACTATTTCCTTCACCTCCATGCCCCTCCCTGGAGATGAGGGTCTTCTATGGCCTTCTCAAGTGAGGGTTCTCTTTATCCTATACCCAGAGAAGCTGAGGGCACTTCCAGACAAGTTCTGTCCCACCATTCACAAGAGATGTAAAAATTCTCACACTTCGGGCCCACTCTGAGAGGGCCATGAATTCTTGTCTAAGTCTTACCATCTTGCTCTGTCCAAATCCCTGATCATACGGCCAGAAACACCATCCAGAAATTGTAGTAGATCCTCATTGCTCTAGACAGTTCCCCTCTCAGGAAAGTGGACAAAGAGATATACTGTTCACAGTCATGCCCACTGGGGAGATGTTCCTTCCTTATCACCCTCATATCAAAATGCTTTAGTTGCCCACTTCTGGTGAAGGTTGGCAACTCTAGAAATAATATCTGTGAACAGGATCAAGTTAGGTGTTTTTTTTTTTTAAATCTCCAGTTATAGGGAGTGCTCCATGGGATCACAAGTGTGAACCATGTGGCCATGTAACCTATTTGTGTTTTCAGAGCCTACACAGGCCTACTTCTATAACTGCTTCTCATGCTTGATGACTGAAGGCCCAACTTTGTGGTAGGGTGGAGGATCAGAGAGTATCCAGTTCATGATCATGCATTTAGGTCAAGTCCAGTAGCAAGCCAGAAGCTGTTTCTCAAAGGACAACAGGTGCTTGCCTGAGGGAGCATGACATTGTTCCATAATCCTTGGAATCTTTGTTATCATTCTTTTGTCAGGACTTGCCACAACCTTTACATACATTCTGGTCTGCCACATTCTGATTTTCCAGGAACCGTAGAATGTTCTGAATCAAAAGAGAAAAATAAATAGAAGTAGGTCCATTGGAAAGTCCATCTTATTCTGGGCTCCATACAAGGCTAACAGCTTTGGAGACCATCTAGTAATTAGTCCAAAGAGAACACCCAATATCCAAAGAGGTTCATTATGTACCATGCTTCTTTCTAAGTGGTAGGAGACATAATATGAAGCAACATGTGTTTCCTGCTGAAAAAGATAATAACCCAACATTACTCAGACCACTGGCTCTCCAGAAACTTTACATCAGCTATTTTGCAGTATCTTGGATACACCTATCTTACCAGGGTAACTGGAGAACCAGCTATTTCCTATTCTCCAGGGTCTATTGATATAATGTCGCAAGTGCGGGCATTAGTGGTATATGCCAGGGAATGATGATTTGGCTAGAATCTATGGACCAGATCAGGGGTGTCAAACTCATTTTCACCGGGGGCCACATCAGCCTTGTGGTTCCTTCAAAGGGCCGAATGGAATTTTAGGACTGTAGAAATGTAACTACCCTTAACAGTTAAGTGAGAACTCGGTGCTGCCGCTGGGGAGAAACAAGGTGCCGGGCCGGATAAAACAAGGTGAAGGGCCGGATCCGGCCCACGGGCCTTGTGTGTGCCACCTGTGGACTCAATTATGTCACAGTCAGAGAGCTGGTAAATCCCTGAGGCAAGATGGCAACTGTATATTGCTGACCTCATCAGATGAAAGCAAAATGTTACTGGTGTTCTCCATTTGTTGAAACAGATAAAAACACACCAACTGAATAGCTTCCCATCAAGTACAAGAGCTTTATAAATTTGCTCCAGTAATAACATTTTACATGGATGAGCATCCATAATAAAAATGCCACCCAATTAAATTTATAATTCACCGTTATTATACTGATCAGTAGGTTTTGGAGATTGTTTTGTTTGTTTGTTTTTGCATTTGCCAAACTGGGAAACATATTAGAATGTAATAGACAGCCATTACACATTCACATTCAAATAATTTTTAATTGTAAAATAATCTCTGAAATTCCCTGGAAAGAGAATTTTGCTTTCCATTTACTATCCAATGGATTTGGCCAATTACTCTGATTAGCAAACTAAAATGATATTCTATATCACCAAGAATTCATTTAATCCTGGTATATAATATTTTCCCTAATAAAATAGCCACAGTTATTTGAGGGGGGGAGACCAGAAGGAACTTATTAGACATAGGTAGTAATACAGCACAGCCACCATTCACCGGAGGTAATCAGCTTTACCTTCATTTAAAAGGCTCTAGATTTTTTAGCTGACTCATATTATGGAATTAAGTAGTGAGTCTTATTTCCTAACGTGATAGCTTGAGCCAAATTTCTCTTTCCTCCCATCCACAGGCTGCCTGTTGGTTTCATTCCTAAAAACCCTATAATTTAAAAACCACAGCCAGAGTTTATGTATGTTGGATAATCTCTCAGATTATTCACCCTGTGCTTGCCTGCTGCTTGATGAAATGACCATAGCCACTTGGCTTGCACTGTCCTCGGGACTCAGGTACTCTGGGCTTCTTTCAGCCACACTGAGATCAGGGAGAGCATTTCAGCTACAACATTTTTCATCAACATTTTTGATCTCTCAAGAACAGATTGTAAATTCCTTTAAAATATTGTTATGCTTCTCTCATCAACATAACATTCCCAGCAAGGGTAAAGGGTAAAGGTCTTTTTGGTTCTCTCTGGAGATGTAATAGGGGCAGGCATGGCAAACAGGATAGCTCTGGCTCAGCCTCTGTTTCTCCGGCTCTTGAAATCGCTACTCATGTACCATGATAACACCCTCCTTAGTCTTTTGTGTTGTTTGGTATGAGCCAGCATTTAATCCAAAATGATGTAAGTTAACCCAGGAGACTGGTAGAACCATAGCTTGTTAGCTAACCCTAGCCTACTGAATCTTTAGTAAGTACACACGTATAATCACTCTGAGTCCCATCCCTGGTGAAACCTCCTTAAAATCCATTTCAAAAAATTATGTCTAGTCTTTTAATGATGTAAATTTACTAGCCCTTTCAGGTTGTCCTGGACGTGGCATCTGAATTTCACCTTCATCCTCTTGACTATGTTGTGTTTAAATTGTGGTTATCTTCAGCACATCAGTAAGAGGTGAGGCACGTGGAAAATTATTTTTTCTATATAGGAGATGTGGCTTCCTCAAAGGAAGTGCTGCGGACAGCATTTAGAAAGTTAGGAGGATCAAAAGCCCTTCAAATTTTGCCATATATCCTATTTCAATGAGTGGGGTCCCTGGTCAAAGCCCCAATTTTTAGCAAGAGACTTAGACTGTGAATTAAACTGAAACATAAATTAGCAACCTGCAAAGTCAATATGCAAATTTTGTTTTTAGCTATTTTCGTCCCACATCTACAAGCCAAAAGCAAGCTATAAGTATTCAGTGTTTTTCAAGCATTTTTTTGCCATAATCTACATTATAAAATAAATTTTGTATCACAAATAAGTTCACACATACACACAATTGAATCACAAATTATATGAAACAGTTCTTATTCCTGCTATATATAATGTGCTTTGCTATTTTCTCCTCTATTACATATTATTTTTAAACTCATGGTCATGACTATATAATAATGGGCTTCAAATGCAATCTCAGAAAGATTCTGAGTTTTCTTCCATGTCTTGAGTCAAGAATTTCACAGTTTGATACCGACACTTAAATATCCAATGATTTTAGAACAAACTACCCTACTCTTTTGCTCTCAGCATTTCTCATTCTCTTTAAATTGATTCCTGGCCGCAGCTCCCTGGTTCTCAAGAGCTTTCCCCTCAGCGATGCATGGTGTCCTCCCTGACCACAGGTCATAATTAGGTTAGTAGTTTTGCCAGGCCATAACCTGCCTCTACATATTTTGGCACATTAATGGTAATTTTATCATATTTTCCCCATTTATGTGCAATAACTAATTCTAATAAACCACATTTCCTTGAGATCTGTAGCCTGCAACCCATTCTCTCTCAACAGTTTTTGTATGATTTAGGGTTCTTTAAATGTAAATAACAAAAACTAATTCTGACTAACTTAAGGAAAGAAAGTTATTGGGAGCATACTTCATAGCTTAAAATCAAAAAAATAAAAATCTTTCTAAAAATGAAACTTTGGAAAAAGGAGAAACCAGATAAGTTTCAGGAACCTCAGCTTCAGAAACATTTAGAAGGTTCTCTGCAACCACATTTATTAACAATTCAAATTTGTGGAAAATAGAGTCTGATTGACCCAGCCTGATGGAGTGTGTTGATCCCATGGTCGGCATGGTAACCGGATCTTCCAATGGGCAGTTCCATCAGAACCACGTGGATCAGGATGAGAAATAGGCCCCAGAGGAAGAGATGTCCCCAGATACACATAACAAAAGTTCACTATAGTAAGTTGTAAACTCAAGATATGCACCCAATTTAGGGTTCAAGAAAAAGTCTAGCCCTGGCAGGTGTAGCTTGGTTGGAGAATTGTCTTATAACCAAAGGGTTGTGGGTGCAATTTCTGGTCAATGCACATACCTAGGTTGTGGTCCTGCCCCTGATTCAGATGCTTATGATCCCCTGTCTGGGTGCAGGCGATCCCCCCATCCAGGTACATACAGGAGGCAGCCAATCGATGCTTCTTTCTCGCAATGTTTCTCTCTCTCCCTTCCGTTGTCCCTTCCCTTCTCACTAGAAAGCAATGAAAAAAATGTCCTCAGGTGAGAATAAAAAAAATGAAAAATAAAAAGTAAAATAAAATGTCATTTGGCAAAATAAAGAACCCTTCTCCAGTGACTCAGACCGTTGTCCCCATTCTCAGAGCAGGTGACAGAGCTCTGTGATTCAGGCACTGATGGAAATTTTTAGATATTCTGCAGGCACTGTTTCCCTGGTTGGGCTAATGGGAGTTGGGATGGGCAGCATTGTCAATGCTAAGTCCGCCTTAGTTATTTTTGAGATGAGACTGAAATGTTTCAAAAAATTCCCACATTAACCAGACATGTGTAAAAAAGTACAGTACTCAACATTAAATGCCCACCAGTATGAACTGGAATGCTTTATCAAAATACATGTGGTCATAATACAACCTCAGAGATTGTGATGGAGCCCAAATGCATGGGTTTTGGACAGAGGTATTTTGACTCTCAAGCACAGCCAATGTTAAAACACACTGACTTGGGGATTCAGAGCAGCCTAGAACTTAGAAGGCAGAAGGCATTGTTGGACCCAGCTCTGAAAATCACAGGAACTGAGAAGGGAGACAAGCAAGTCCTGAGATGTGGGGAGATGATGATATCAGTGTGGTTTTCTATGTGTCAAGTATATTTGCCAAATAATCTCTCTTTTCCTTCTACCTTATCTTCAGACTGCCACAATTACCTGAAATTCTGCCATTAACAGTCAACCCTGAAATAACCCTCTCAGATTAAATAAGCCTTCCCAGCCACTAACCTGTTAGAGAGGAAAAAACTGTCTAAGAAAAGAGCGGGGAATCAGAGATAGGTCAGGAAAGTTTTATATGAAGAGAGGCATGAATGAAAGACTGTAATAGAAGTGGGTGGTGTGCTGCTGGGACCACTAGTTGCCCATGCAATATCCATTTTCCCCTCTTTCTCACTAATAGAGCTGGATTGTAGCCTATTTAGAAGACTACATTTCCCAGACTTCATTGCCACAGGGGTGGCCAATGAGATATAAACAGAAGGTATTAAATGCTACTTCTGCGCCTCTTCATAAAGGGGGCTGACTCAGCTGAGAGGTGTATCCCTCCATCCTTCCCCTTTCCCTCCTCAATTCCACACTGAAACTCAAACTCAGCAGCTGAAGCTTCAGGTGCCTTCTTAAACTCCAAGGCCATCTGAATATGGAAAGATGTTTGCTGAAATGGTGCAGTGGAATGATAGCATGCTCCCTGATGACATGAACTCCAACTACCTGACCTCAGCCTTATCTGCCTACCTCCAGAAGCTTCTTACATTAGGGAGAAACAAACCACTAGTTTGTTATGTTGCATATTGGGTGTCCGTTACAGGCAGCCGAGTGTAATTCTAGAGGAAGACCATAGTGCAGCCCTGTACCCAAAGAGGTCATCTTCACATGGCCTCTTTCACAAAGAGGAGAGGCTCACAGAAGGCAGGCTCTGAAATGTCTTCATCTATAACTAATTTTTTCTTAACTTGCCCATGGCCTCTGTTTTGTGGCACATCCAACCCACAGCACAGCACAGGTACCCATACTTCATGTCTGTTCACAGTCAGTCCTGCAAGTGTCACCTCAGCAGGCCTCCTGACCCTTGACGGTGCTTCTCGCCCATCTGACTAGTCATTCCCTCTGCATCCTGCCCCTGAACTTTCAGCCCTGAAGCTACTCTGGTCCCCAGGCTGTTCTCCACCCCAGCTCCTCTGCTAAAGCTGCTTTGTGTGAGTGCCTCCCTGAGAGAGGTGCCTGCCACCTGCACATTGTGCAAAACTTGGACAAAACTAGACAAGAAGAAGTTAGCATAATAATGGATGGAGAGCCACAGATCAGGCTGACTTATTCACTTAAAAAGCTTAGCGCTGGAATTAATTAAACTCTATAAATGAGGATCTTGGAGTAAAATCTTAGTGTCTTGAAGATGGTATTTCATTGTCTCACATGTGTTTAGGTGTTTTTACTAAGATCACATCCTGTAAGAGGGGGCTGGAAAAATGCCCAAGGTCATGAGGCTTGGGAACTACATACTTGAAAGTTACTGATGGCTGCCCTGGCTGGTGTGGCTCAGTTGTTTGGGTGTCATCCCACAAAGCAAAAGGTGGCCAGTTCAATTTCCAGTCAGGGCACATGCCTAGGTTGCAGGTTAGATCCCCCGTCAGGGCACCTGCAAGAGGCAACCAATCAATGTTTCTCTCTCACATGGATGTTTCTCTCCCTCTCTTTCTCCCTCCCTTCCCCTTTCTTAAAAAAAAAAGTTGCCAATGACTGATAAATTGAGTTGCTAATAGCTCTAAGTCCCAGTCTTTCACAAATATTCGTAGCAAGCACCCAGCCACCTGCAGCCTGCCCTGATGTTCCCCTGATCTAGTAGCCAGAGGGGTCCAGAGATAGTTCTTCCCAGGTTACTGGGGCTACACCAGGGACAGATGCCCCTATAAATGAGCTGGGTGGCAGTTGATGGCAGTCATGGTCATGTGGTGTCTTAGATAGCTAAGGTTCTGTACTCATCCCCCCTCTGTCCCCAACTCTGGCACCCTGGAGAGCGTCTTCCTGGTGTGCTTGACAATCCTCTTTTCATGGCTGAGCCCTATTTACACTCTTCATTGTCCCTGAGATATATTCACACAGGGCTCTTTGCATGTCCAAATTGTTGCATTGTCTTCTCTTTATGCCTCAGCAACCACTAACCGGCTTCACAAACAAACACTCCCACCACCAAACACAAATGCATACCTCTCCGCTCTGTCTTTCCGAGCCTACCCGAATCGAGCTTTATTTTTCTGCACCCCCATTTCGTATCTCTACCTCTGCTCACACATCTACCACGTCTGACCCATTTTGACAACATTAACCAGTACTGACTTTGACATTGTCAAACTGGAAGACCTTGGATGAGTCACTCAATCCTTCCCATCTCAGTTTTCTTCATCAGAGAATGGGGTTGAGCAGTGAACTTAAGGATCCCTTCCAATTCTTAAAGGTTGCCATATTTTGTGCATAGATTCTATCCTGTCCAGGCCGATATCTTTCGTGATTAGTAATATAGATAATAATAGTGATCGCCGACACTTACAGAGCACCTACCATGTGCCAGGCGTAGTGCAAGTGGCTTGACACGCATTATGTTATTTGGTTCCTCCCAACTAATCTATAAAAGGTGAACACAATACGCTCTTCTTTGGCATCAAAGAAAACCCAGAGTGTTAAAACAATATGCCCAGGGTACTAAAGATTACAACCAGGACTGGACATTGAGACTGACCCCAGAGCTCATGTTCATGACCACTGTGCTATTCCAAGATAGTGTCATGAGCCTGATGGTTACATGTTGGTGCCAGAGTCCTGGGTTCAAATTCTAATACCTCCACTTCCAAGTAAAGTTTTGAAAACAGTGTCAGCATTTAGTAAATGACCAATTATTATCAGCTATTATTCTTCTTGCTCTTTAAGTTCTCCCATTACTGTTTCCTCTTAGAATTAAATCAACAGATTCCTTTTGATTCCTTTTGGCTGCAATATATATATATGTTCTCTCTTGAAAACAATACAATTAATAAAACCACAGAAAAGAGAACTCCAAGAGAAAAGTAATTTAAGTCCTTGGGAAAACATTTTTATTTTTCAAACATTGACATAATTCAACCTCCACAAAGTATGGTTGTTTCAGAGGAATTTTTTTTGTGGGGGGAGCAATATATGGAATTCAAATAACTGATTTAGCAAGAATTTGAGTTCCACTTAAAAACTCTACTGTTAATAGCATGTTCTGCAGATATGCCATTGGGTAAAGAAGCACCACGGTTCCTAGGCAACAGACCAGAGCAACAGAGGCAAACTAAGCAAACAACTCAAGCTCAAGGGTTGTGAATTCCATCTCCCACTTTGCTTCTCCGACCTTGAGCCAGTCAACTGTTCCATGCACCTTTTGTGCCTTGTTCAGTTAAATGGAGTAACAAATTCAGTTTTGTATTAAAAAAACAATTTCTAAAAGCAACCTGCCAATAAAATGCATAATTAAAATGTGTAATAGAATGTTATTTAGCCATTAACATAATTGCCTATCCATTAATATACATGTGTGGTCTTGGCTTTCACACATTAATTATTAAGAATTCTTCAATCAGAGTCTCGCTGAATATAAACTAGGGCCAAATTTATGTTCTATATTAAGATTGAAAAATATGTTAATCTCAAGGGAGCCCAGGTCTTGGAGCTATAATTTACACAAGGACACAGATACCTTTGATATAATTGTTCTGCTGCCCATAGTTATTTCTGACTAAATTAGCTTTAATTTAGAAAGATCCTGAAAGCTATTTAGCATCTCAGTAAGGACCCAAGATGCCTTAAGCTGCATGTATCACTCCTGTATACTAATTATTATCATCATCCTTATTATCAACCATAAAAGAATGAATACCCAAGTAATTACTTAATAGAGTGGTTGAGCGTCAGTAAACATTGGGAAGCCCTTCCATTTTCCTTGAGTTATTATTGAATTCAGCAGTGAACATGAAGTTCAACTTCACAGTACATCTGCTTCCATTTTGGTAGAGATGAAAGAAAAAGAATTCAGCCAAAATTAGAGGTAAGATATGTGGACTTCTTGCCCTTTCTTCTGAGGAATAGCTGTTTGTAAAGCTGGCAGAGGGTCTGACCTGGATATTTCTGTATTTGAGAAATCAGAGAGAAGAGAGACACTGAAAATGACCAAATTTTTTTTTGATTACTAAAGATTCATGACTAGCTTATCTGTTTTCCTTAGTCATGGTGGTAAGTCAGAATTTCCCTCACGTGTTTGTATTTTCTTTGACTCTTCCTTTTCAAAGGCATACACGGCACTTAGAAGCACCTTTGGAAAGATTCTCAGTCAGAATGTTCACCTCAGAAAAGAATGCGTGGGTTGCTTCCCAATAACGATTGAGAACAGTGTGCCAGGACTTCCTCATTTCTTGTACTGCTTTGGTTTGTTCATTTGTTTTACTTTATTTCTTAAAAAAAATTTTTTTTTAACAAAATGAAAAATGCTGATTTGGAAAGCATCCAATAAACGGCATTTTATTTGGAGACTTCCCTTTCCTCACTTTAAAGACATTTCTGGTGAACAGAAAACCCTGTTTCAACAAAGCAGGGAGGGAGTTGTTTACTATTATTAATAGAATTCTCCCTTCAGTTACCCAAGTATAATTCGTAATACCTACTCACAGCTGATGTCCTCCTGCTAAGAGGTTAGTAATCTATATGCTGGAGGTGTCAAGTTCAACAGAGAAGTCAATATTTGTCTCAGTTTACATATCAAACCGGAAAATCAAACAAACAACTCTTATTAAAACAGATGAATTCGTCATGGTCATTTTGTCATGCTATTTTGATAACAAGGTCAGCAGGGCCCCAAAAGCTGTTGGCTAAGGAAGTCATCCACAGACAAAGGTAACACTTCCATAAGACCATGAAAGTTATGAATATATGACACATACTCATTTACAATCCAAACATCCCATTCTTTAGGAGTTGACAGAAAAAGGCAACCAGTTTATCTCAGGACCAAGGTCACTGTTTACCTTATTGCCTGCACACAGGTGGAAGCAGGCATTTCTTGGTGGTGACATGTCTGTGAGAAAGGGAGCCGAGTGACCTGACTGGAAACCCTTACCTTGCTCTCACCCTCCCAGGTACAGACCCGCCTCACAAGGTTACCAACTGTTCTGTTAACATCTTTTCATAGTAAAGGGTCTCGAAAAAGTTCCTTTTTCAAAACATCCAACTTTTTTCTAACATAACAACTTCTTGTACCCCCAAATTTGCTGAACAACAATTCGATTGCTCAACATTATGATGCCGGTGAAGCCATACTAGTGAGTTTACCCAGAGACACACATGTGTGGTGATTCAGGATCAGGTTCCACATTTGGGTCACCCTGAACGTTTTGCTTTCGCCAGATATGTTGAGCCAGAAGGATGAAGCAATACCTCCTACCACCCCTCCACCTCTAGTCCAGGCATCCTATCCCAGTGCTTGTATTTAGTATCCACTTCGCCCCCCAGAATGTTCTTCTGAGCTGTAACCTTCCTTTCCTATGCAGTTTCAGTGCAAGATGATCATGGGCCCCCAAAAGGTTGAGAGGCTAGGGAAGGAAATGAGACAGAAAGAAGGTGTGTTCTTCTGATGCCAGAGAAAACTTCCTGGCCCCTTTCCTCCACCAACACCACGCACCACCCCGCCCCCCTCCTCCTCCTCGGAATCTTTAGCTGTATTTACTAACCTTCAAATTACTCTCTAGAATTTATATGAAATATTGCTGTTCAGTTGATGTGCTTTTCTTTCTGCACACCTTGTTTGAGCATGCTGGTGCTGGTTTGGAACACATTGTAATGTTTCCTGTTCAAATTAATGGAAATTTCTCTTCACTTAATGGTTGTTCACTTAACGTCAGGATTTGCAGGAATGAACACTACTTGCTAAGGGAAGGATAGGTGTCATCTATTTCGAAACCGATCTATACAAATGCATTCTTGCACCTCCTCACTGGAATCTTTCCTCTCTCATTTCTAATTTTGCACTTTTACTGGGCCTTAAAAGTGGCTCTGTTTTCCTTGCCTCTTTCCTTCTGTCAAGTTATTCCTTTTCCCTGGAATTCTCTTTCTGTGCAAATCACCCGATTCCAACCATGCACATTCTTTAGTATTCTACTTCAGGGCCTCTGTTGTCCACTGCTTTCTCTGGTGTCCTGATTGTCTTAAGAGCTACACCATTCATTGTTTCATGTAGGCACATCTTGCTTGAACATTAACCATAAAACTGGTGCACGAAGCCAAGTCCTTCCCCCGGTTAGACTGCAAATTCTATTGTTTCCTCTCCCCACCACCACCGACCCATCCTCACAGCACATAGCAGAAAGCTGGACAAGGTGTACACACTCAATAAATATTTATTGAACTGAAATTTGATAGAATCGTTGTTTTCTAATCTAGCATACAACAGAGGCCAAATCTACGTACACCCAAATTTTAAAGACAAGCTGTGTTGTATTTTTTTTCTATTTCTTCCATGGTCTGAAATAGGCAAAGACACTTTGCCCTATAGACACCGATGGGGAATAATAATAATACAGTGCTTAAGTAATTGGCGTTGTAGGCAGCTCTGGGTGTGAAACCTGGCTCTCTTACTGTCTGTGGGATGTTGAGCGAGTTTCTTAATCTGTCTAAGCCTCAGATCCTTAATTAGCAAAAGAACAAAATGACACCTCCTTTCCTGTTATTGTAAGGCTTAAATGAATGTTTTACCTTCCTCTGTCTCTTTTGATTTCAGGCATACTTGTTTTATAGTCATTCTCAGATTGCTCCATTATGATTTCAGGCATACTTGTTTTATAGTCATTCTCAGATTGCTCCATTATTTTCATTTCCTTAGGAGTAAATTCCTCAGTCAACTTCTGAGTTTATTACTTGTCTTTGTTAGCATCAGCTTTCTTCATGTGTTTGAACTTGGAGTCAGTGAGCATCTCATGAGTAGGAGTCAGGTTGTACTTGTGTTTTCTTCTCTACAGTTTGGCCTCTCCTTCTAGCAGCTTTGCTGTTTCCTCTGCATGCATCCTCTGTGCTTCAAGAGAGAGCCAGATCATGCATGACAATCTCAGGACTGCTGCCTTAGAATGAGATTGAGGGTATCATAGAGGCATTGACTGGGCCCCCCACAACAGCTCGACTCTTTAGACTAAAGCTGAATTTTCCTCCTCCTGACACAAAGGCACATAACTTTATAAACACTGCCCTCCAAAATGTATCAGCATTTCTGTCAACCTCTCTTTGCAGTCCAGGGATTTGATGAGATTCCCCAGTGGTAAGCAGTGTGCCTGATTCACCTTGCATGGGGTATTTTGGTCCCAATTATCCCATAGAAGTTGTACTATTCTCTCAGACCCAGAGACCAACTGGCCTGATCACTCCTTTATGTTTCTGTCCTGTGTTCAGGTCTAGAGAGATCTTTGTCTTGTTCGAGGGGAGAGGCATGCCTTTAGTATTTATTTATGTATTTAATATTTTGATACTTTCATATATTACTTATGTGTGTCTGGAGCTACAGATTGAAAGAAATGGGGTGGGGAGAGGAAGTAGCAGGTGTTTGAAATCGCAATGCCATCTTACCCTGCAAGGAGCACAAAGGAAGGCATACTGAAGGAGGCCCATTTTAACTGGGCCACAGACTGTGGACTGCAAGAGATGGACTGGAGGCCAACCCTGCAGAGGGGCATGAGCTCCTGTTTGGAGGAAGAAACGTGTGAGCAATATGTCAGAGAGGGAAAAGATTTCAGTTGATATATTGTGTGTGTGTGTGTGTGTGTGTGTGTGGTGGTCGTAGAAGTTTAGGCTGTAAAGGAAATAAAAGAAAAAAATCAAAACTCAAAGAATTTAAATGACCTACCCAAGATCTTTGGGCTCAGTCCTCCTCGAGGCCCTCAATTTGAATAAAACCACAGCACACCTGCAGTAGAAAGCAGAGAGCTGTACAAAGAGAAAGGAAAAGGAAGAAAAGAGAGGGAAACAGAGGAGGATGTGGAAGGCAAAAAGCAGGTAAGGAGGAGGAATATAAAGAAGAGGAAGGAGAGAGAACGAGGGGAGCCCGGAGGAGGAAGAGACCACACTCTTTCCACGGGGAGTTTCCCTTTCAGTTCTGAATAGACAACATTCATAAATGGCATAATATGCAGATTTGATTCTCAAGGTCTTTACAAAGCCATATATGATAATAGTAAAAATGGGCTAAACCATGGAGGAAAATACACTGGGGAAATGAGATGGAAAAGAAGGACCACTGGATATCACCGAAGAGCATGTACTGCAACCTCCTTATGTTACAGGTGAGGAAATTAAGATCCAGAGAGACTCAGGGACTTGCTTGAGTCACATGAGAGCAGACACAAGACTAGTAACCCAGGTCCTAACATTGGTACCATTTTCTTCTAGTTCATCACCAGGGAGAAGGGAGGTTAATTAAGAAATGCTCACAGGAGCAGACAGATTTTGAGTCAAATAAAAGGAAGTGACATTTATAATTTTGGTTCTTGCAAATGCAAATTTTGTAGAACACTATGTTGGTGGGTCTAATAATTTGAAAATATAATTGAAACGTCTTTTGAGCAAATAAAATGCATTTTTGTAGGAAAATGACATCATTGACAAAAGGAAGGATAAGTCTTCATGGGATAAAAATGAGGTGGCACGAAGCCATCACTGGTCACAGGGAATTACCGTGGCAATGAGTGATGACAGAGCAATAAGGCAATCTAAGTGGTTTCTGAACCATTGGACGCTGACATGCCCAATTTGGATGTTAACCTCTGCCAAAACGGTTCTCCTGAAGAAGCAAATTAGCTTCAAAACCGGATCACATTTTTCCCTCAAACATAAACTTAATGTGTAGATATGGCATGATTTTTTTCTAATCAAAACCTGACCTTCTCTACAAAGTTTCTAGTATCAAATTTTGACATTTTATTAAACTTTGGTTTCTAAAGCAAAATTGAAGAACTTAATAACTGCTTCAGGAGACACTAATAAAATAAAGGAATTTATTGCCCTTTCGTATCATGCTGTATTTCTAGATATAGTGTATGATCTTTTCACTGGAAAGACTGTGGCTTTTATCATTTTTAAAGTTCTTATTTTAAAAAAGTTTAGATATTTTAAGATAGTAATTCCATTTCTAGAAAACAGTTCTAAGGAAACAATCAGAAAGCCAGATTAATTTATAGATATGGATCACACTCATCTATCATCATAAAATATAATCATCAATATAGTAGTCAAACAGCCCTGGCTGGAGTGGCTCAGTGGATTGAGTTCCAGCCTGCAAACCAAAGGGTCGCTGGTTCGATTCCCAGTCAGGACACAGGCCTGGGTTGTAGGCCAGGCCCCCAGTAAGGATTGTGCAAGAGGCAACCACACACTGATGTTTCTCTTCCTCTCTTTCTCCCTCCCTTCCCCTCTGTCTAAAAATAAAGAAATAAAAGCTTTAAAAAATAAAAAAATAAGTCAATCAATCCATCAATCAATAAATAAAAGTCAAACAATACTTGAAATCTATATAATCTTATTAAATAATGTCACCCCCATAAATTTAATTTTAAAAAAGGAAAAACAGTCAAACAAGACTAGAATAATTAAAGTATCATGTCTGTGTACACTGGAATGTTAGGTACTATTGAATTCACACTTGAAAGAATATTTAAGGACTTGGGATAATATCTCCTACAGAATGTAAGCTTCGTGAATAAGAGGCCAGATCTAAGTTTGTTCCATATGGTTTTCTCAATTTCTAGCGCAATGGCTCAATAAGTATTTGTCAGATTAATGAATAGGTGGATAAAAATATGAAGTGAATAAAGAAAGAATTCCAAATCATGTATATATTATAAATTATACTATTTCTTTTCAAGCCCAAGACTCCAAAGAGATACTGTCACTATTACTACAAGCAAAAGCAATATCACCAAAAGCATTTCTTTCTTGTAGCTTTATATCATGTAAGCACAATTAACATGTGTTTGCTTTTGAAACCAGAAATGTGTTTCTTGGGTGCTCACGGAGAGTTTTGGCACACATAATAAACAAGTTGAGCATCAAACAAAGGATAAACAGTTTCTGCTCTAATCAATTTTTCTCCCCTAATTCTATTACATTGAATGTTATTCTTTAAACTTTGTTCTTTGTTGCCATAGTGATCAGCTTCCAATGTGAAATTATATCACACTGGCTTTCTTTCAAGTTGCAATAATGTGCCGTCACCACCCACTTCTCTTTCAAAATGTTCAAATCCTCTAATCACTCAGTACCTTAATAGCCTCATTTTTGGGGAGCTGAAGTAGGAGCTAGGGGGTTAGGAAAGGGTTATATGCAGAAAGTGGGAGTGAAATAAAAAGAAGAAAAGAGTTAAATTTGAAAATAATTTAATTTACTATATAAAATAAGGGTTCACCTCCATGTAGCAATCTGCTCTTCTCCACGTACTTCAAACTTTCACTTACTAAATGACACGCTAATGGGTGAAATTGAGCCTCAACTGAAACTGAGAGTAATTTGAGAATAAACGTATATGGTCTAGATTAGAATTTACAGGTTATTCTTAATGAAGAAAGAGTCTTTACAAAGCAATAAGGAAATTTAAAAATGGAAGGAAATTATACAGACACTTTACAAAAGGAAATAATAAAATGGTCAAAAAACACATAAAAGATGTTCAATCTTGCTAGTAGTCAAAGAAATAGTAATAAAACAAAACATCGTCTTTTGTCTGGTAAGTGGTAAAAATTTAAGAAGATGATAATGCCAATATAACTAGAGTTTA
>VMDR010013022.1:0-25591 GCA_007922815.1 Macrotus californicus | reverse complement strand
TTAGCATAATGCTCTCTAGTTCCATCCATGCTGTTGCAAAGGGTAGGATCTCCTTCTTTCTCTCTGCTGCGTAGAATTCCATTGTGTAAATGTACCATAGTTTTTTGATCCACTCATTGACTGATGGGCACTTAGGTTGCTTCCAGCATTTGGCTATTGTAAATTGTGCTGCTATGAACATTGGGGTGCATAGGTTCTTCTGGATTGGTGTTTCAGGGCTCTTAGGGTATAATCCCAGCAGTGGAATTGCTGGGTCAAAAGGCAATTCCATTTTTAGTTTTCTGAGGAAATTCCATGCTGTTTTCCACAGTGGCTGCACCAGTCTACAATCCCACCAACAGTGCACTAGGGTTCCCTTTTCTCTGCATCCTCTCCAACACTTGTCTGTTGATTTGTTTATGATGGCCATTCTGACCGGTGTCAGGTGGTATCTCATGGTGATTTTAATTTGCATCTCTCTGATGGCTAGTGATGTAAAGTTTTATTTTTAACATCAGTAGAACCTGTAGGTGTCACTGCTTTTATTCCTAATATTGGTGAATCATGCCTTCTCTCGGTCTCCTTGTTTCCTCTTGACAGTTTTCAAAACTGTCATAGTCTTTCCAAGGAGTCAACTTTTGGTTTTATTAACTTTCTTCATTTGTGTTTTTTCCTATGCCTTTAAGTTTTGTTCTTATCTTTATTATATCTTTCCTTCTACATGTTTAGTTAAATTTTCTGGGTTTTCTTTTACCACCGTATGCTTTTAAAGATAGAAAAATTCCTCAGAGCACAGCTGTAGTTGCATTCCACAAGTTCAAGTGTCATTCTTTCTTGTTCAATTAAAATATATTCTTGTACATTGTGATTTCTTCTTCTTTTACCATAGATTGGTTGGAAGTACATCGTTTAATTTTCAAACATTTGGGAATTTTCTAGTTTTTGTTTTATTATCATTATTAGACGTTTTATGGTTGGTCACAGACTATAACTCTGGCTGCAATGCTCTCAAATTTTTTAAGATTTGACTTATGCTCCAACCAATGGTCGATCTGAGTAAATGTTTATTTGCACTAGAAAAGACAGTCTAGCCTGCCGTTATTGATAACGATATTCAATATACATGAATCAAGTCAAGTTTGTACTCATGTTGCTCAATTATTCTACATCTTTCCAGACTTTTTCCTACTGGTTCTCAGAGTTGGTGAGAGAAATGTGTTAAAATTCCCCACTATGACTGTGTATTTTATCTTTCTTCATCCAATTTTGTCCATTTTTGCTTTGTGTATTTAGAAGCTATATTGTTAGCAAACATAAATTCAGAATTAATACAGCTCCCTGAGGATTGACCCTTTAATAATAAAGAAATATTTGTCTTAATCTCAAGTAAGTCTTCTTGTCTTATAGTTTACTTTTTCTGATATTGGTGTTTTATATCAATTTTATATCTTTATATCTTCTTACTTTCAATCTTTAAATATTATTATGTTTAACATGTGTGCTTTGTAAATAGTATATTATAGTTTCTAAAATTCAGTTTGGTAATTTTTGTCTTTAAATGGAAATGCTTTGTCATTTTATCATGACAAAAACACATAAAATTACCATCCTAACCATATTTTTACCTTAACCATTTTTAATCATACAGTTCAGTAGTGTTAAGTGTATTCACAGTGTCGCGCAACAGATCTCTAGAACTTGTTAATTTTGCGATACTGAAACTCTATGCCCACAAAGTACTGATAATGTAATTGCCTTATATTTGGGTTTAAAAATATCATTTTGCTACTTGTTTTCTACTTGACTCATATTAGCCCCTCTTCCTCTCACTTCTTTATATAAAATGAGTATTTTTTGCTGTCACATTTTCCCCCATTAGCTTGTTAGTTATGATTCTTTAAAAATTATTTTAGTAATTATAATAAAAATTATAACATACAATTAAAATCTCATTTAAATCGATATTTTAACCACTTCTCTGACAATCAAAGAACCTTAGCACAATTTATCTGTACTAAGTCGTGTCTGCAATTGGTGACCATTGAAATGTCTTTTAATTATACATATATTTTAAACTGCACAGTCATTGTCATTGTATTATGCACCACCTATTTTTCCCCTGTATTTATACTCCCCAATATCTTTCTTTCCTTTCTGCATTTCTTTGCTGCCATTTGTAATAATTTTCCTCTGCCTTTACTACGTCTTTTAGGGTGAATCTTCTTGTGACAAATACTTTGAGTTTATGTGTCTGAAAATGTCTTTATTTTGCTTTCATTTTTTAATGTTTTTACCTAGCATAGAAGTACAGATCAGCTATTTTATAGCAGCACACTAAAGATATAATTTCATTGTCTTCTGAATTTTATAATTTTATATGAGATCAACTCTCAGTTTTATTGTTGTTTCCTTGACAATGATATGTCTTTTTCCCTTCTGATTGATTTAAATTATGTTTTTCTCTGTAATTTTAACAGTGTTATTGTCATGTGCCTAGAGGTGGTTTTTTGCTTTGCATTTCTCCTGATTTGGGTTCATGGTTTCTCTTAAATACTAGAGTGACATTTTCATTAATTCTGAAAAATGATTGGCCATGGCCTTGCCAATGTTGTCCCAGCCCCAGTCTCTCTCTGCTCTCCAGGGGGAGCTCCCGCTACAGACACTCTGGACCTGTGCTCCCTGTCCCCTGCGTCTCTTCGCGCTTCTCTGTGTGTTTTCTCCCCAAGCTTCAGTATGGCTATTTCCTTCTGACGTATCTTTTCAGTTCCCTAACCCACTCCTCAGTCTGTCTAATCTGTTCTTAAACACATTTTCTGAGTTTGTGGATTGTTACTAAATTTAATTTTAAAATTTCTTTTGAATATTTTATTTGTAGATTCTAATTCTCTATTGTAATTCTCCAGCTTTTCTGTATTTCCTCTAGTTCTGTTTCCACTTTTTTCCTCATGAGTGTTTTCCTCTGGAGTTTCCAGGTATTTAATCATACTTTTGAAGATGTGTGGTGATTATTTATTTTTCGCTTTGCTTATTTACTGAGAGAGGAGAAGGAAGGGAGAAAGGGAGAGAAACATCATTAAACACATGTTAAAGAAAAACAAATTGGTTGTCTTCTGGATGTGCCTGGACACGTGCCCTGGCTGGAATTGAACCAGCAACTTTTTGGTTTGCAGGACAATGCCCAGCCGAGCCATACCAGCTAGGGCTTGCCTGGTAACCACAGGCAAAGCCCCGTGCCCACTATGCTGCCGGCTGGACTTGGTGTATACTCTAACTTAAGAAATAAGTAACACAGAACAAGAGAAAAAATATTTGGATTTTATGTCAGAAATTGTTACAGCAAAGGGTGTATTTAGAATCCAGCTGGCTACACCCCACTAAGTGATATGTTGTCCTGAAGCTGTTCACTCTTCCATGTGCTGACTCTTCCTTCCTCAGTTCCCCTATAAAATAGCCATCCAATTCTCCCGCTATGCCTTATCTAATTCATTCTCTACATGGCAGCCAGAGTGATTCTTGTAAAACAGAAATTGGAGAATGTTACCTCTCCCTGCTTAAAACTACTTAACGCTCCCCCTTTCTCTTTGAATATAAGAGTCAAATTTTAAGATGTGTAAGGCCCTTTAAGGCCTGGCCCCTGTCGACCTCTCCAACCTGCTTTGTCAACACTTTCCCTCCAAATCATACTGTTTAGCTCTAATTAATTGCTTTCCATTCCCTGGACTGGCCAAACCCCTCTCCTACCTCAGTGCCTTTGCATATGGTCTCCCTCTTACCTTGCTTTCACTTTAAATCCCTAATTACCAAGTCTCACTTTAGGTTAACTGGGAAACCTGTTCCGACTCCTCAGTTCTGGTCTAGATTCAGAGTACTGTGTGTCTCCCCAGTGGTATTTCTTATCCTCTTTATATGGAAAATTGGTGTGTCAGCTTATCTGTAGCAATGTGACAGGTGGTAACACCTCTATTTCAATGTGAGATTATGCATAGAAATTTCAGGAGTTGGTGAGAGGTTGGTCGTTCATATTGGCAAATTACTTGGTAATTGAAACCTGTGATTTAGAACCAGGTTGTACATCCTTATAATGAGATAATAATTAATAACTCTAAAACTGTGTGTGGTGCCTTGAAGATGGGGGGTGGTCTCCAGCTTCACAGCTCCTCGGATTGCTTTGCTGCTGCCAGGGGATTATGCAGTCATTTAGTTGCTCAGAGGAGGAACTTCAAAGGTGACATCAGCAATGTGATGAGTGGGAACAGTCTCTGTGGTCTCTTAAGCAGAATATTGAAGGGAAATATTAAATAATGCTTAATATTTTAAATAGTTTACCATTAGCTTCCATTCTGACGTCATTTAAAACCAACAATGATCATTTTTGTGTGTCGGTGTGGGGTGGAGGGAAGATATACATCTTGTTCCTCTGCCCATGAATTCTGTGCCGTGGAGCGTGCTGTAGTCAGTTACATTGTAGAGACGAATGAGTTGTGGAGAATAAGGAGCAGGGCAGGTGGTACTGAGGGGTTTTCTAAAAACTGCCTCTTGAATGCTCCACTGTGGAGACCCCTGATCCAGGCAAGAAACTGGAGGACGAGGCATAGATGGAGGGACCAGAAAACATTGCTTTTCCTAGTCCCCTTGCTGGCTTGGCTGGAAAGTTTAAGGCTCTTTTTATTCATGCCTTTTAGGTAGCATCCTTTTCAAGTACATGACCATGGAATCCGAGAAGATCTCAGGGAAGCAGGAGGAAATTCTTGCTATCCTGGAAGAAAAATTTCCAAGCTTACCTCCCAGAGAGGACATTATCAACGTCCTGAAGAAGAGCCAATTCAGTGCTCAGGGTGAGTGACGGTGCCTGCCACAGCTCCTGAGTCAGGCTGGTTCATGGTGTGGAATGTTGCCAGGCCCCAGGAGGTGAATTGATTTTGCCTTCACTTCGTTTCCTGTCATTCACACTTGTGGAAGATTTCCAGGCATGTGATGGTGGCTCACCTGGAAACAGGCAGCCTGTACTGCAGCCTCTCCTCTGAGGTCTTCGCATCTGGATGTGTAGTCAATCCACACATCTAATGCACACCCAGATGCATCGTGACGTGAAATCTCTGTACTGAGAGCGTTCTACTTTGAGAATATGGCAGGAGCAATGTCAAGTACAATGGGATTTTGTAAATCAATTAATTTTAGGAAAAAATAAGAGAGGATAGTTAAGTAGATAAAATTGTTCTCTAAGTCTAGGCTTTATCAACATTGTGAATTTCCTGGATCAGTTGTTTTATAACAATACTAATAAATAGCTACAGCCCTTGGAGGGCCTACCACACAAGGTTCTGATGGCATAACTTTGCATGGATGACCTCACTGAGTCCACACGACATCCCTGTCAGGTGCTATTATTATCCCCGATTTCCAGGTGAGGACACTGAGGCACAGAGCAATGTCTTTGCTTCTGTCATCACACGCACAGCTGGCAGGTGGCCAGGCCCCAGTTTAAACCCAGACAACCTACCCTTAAGCTGCATATCTTCCTCCCTGACACTGGAATCCCCCTACATTGGAGGGCAGAGTCTGAGGCAAAGCAGTCTCTTTGGGAGGTGACCCCAGAAAACACTGAAAAAGGATGGAGTGCTTTATCAATCAAGCTGGTTTCATGGGCGATCAGGTCCTCATCCAACTAGGGAACTCCAGGGAAGAATGTAAAATTGCACCCCAGTGTTATCCCACCCAAGGGGCGTGCTGGTATGCGGGAACTTGCTCATCTGCACTTCAGGGGCTGATTGTTAAAGTTTCAGGAATTTTGTGAATTGGTTGATCTTAGGTTGGTGGCATGGGATTATTCACTGTAGATGTATCAACACCAGAGAAATTGACAAATACTACAAATCAGGTTTTGTTGCTGGTTGTTTAACATTTATTAGTATTCCGCTGAACAATGACGGTTACTCAGTCCCAGGGGCTAATTCCCCAGAGTAGCCTCTGGTGGCCAGAGAAAGCCCTCAGGAAAGGAGAAGGAGGTGCTGGTGGCTGAGCATCGTGCTGGGCCTCGCTGCATGGCAAGTGTGTGCGGGACACTGGACGTCTGCCACACCTGCTACAGACGCACGTGTATGGGTATTGGGCACGTATAACTAGCTGCAGGATAATATGTACTTTGTTATTCATCTTCAGATGAATGTCACAATATATTATAAGTCATTTTATACTGCAGTGTGATGGATTACAGCCTTTCAATCTTCAAGTCAAAGAAAAGTATTTAGTACCTTTCTGTTTCCCAGACTGCTGTGATTGACCGTGTTCTAAATGGGGGGGGGGGGGCGAGTGGTCGACTCGAGTGTCTTAACATGCATCTGGGAAGGATGTGTGTGCTTTACTGGGCTTCATTATGGGTCTTCTTCTCAAGAGGATAGGTCTGATCAGACATGACAACCTGGAGTGAGTTATTAAATGCGAAGCCAGACCCTCTCGTGTGTTTTGGCCATAGACTCTGTTGAAGTGCAGTGCTCAGCTGACGAAAACCATGCGGTTCTGGATCACTTCACCATCTGGATTATCCCCCCATCATTTAAGTAATTCAGTAGTTCTTATCCCAGAGCCTATTAGAAGGATGAACATCTTCTTAATTATGACAGTTTTATGGGTCACATTTATAAAGTGCATTTTTTAATAAAATTATACTACAAAACATAGGGGCTCACCTAAAGGCAGTCTGAAAGCAAGTTTTGGCCTTGTTAGGTGTCATTTGGCTAGGTTGTGTGTGTATGATTGTTTTCAATTGCCCATCTCCCCCGTTGTCTGCTCTGGGCCTCCAGAGGCTGACCCCTGAGTATTTAATCTTCTGGGCTCCCCACAGATTATTGTCTTCTGGTTGGGGCTGGTCAGTGGGAAGAGTTACCAACATGTGGGACATGGGGGTTGAGGGAAGAAGAGGGAGGCTATGGTACTCCTCCCAGGCTCCCTTCCTGATTTGGTGCTAAGTCTCTGGCAGCCCCTCTCGGCAAGTCCAGGTCTCTGTTCCTTCCCTTGTGCTTCGCTAGCTTCTGACAGATGTTCACCATCTTTTATTTTCTCTCCCAGTCCTGCCCACACCTCTGTAAGTGTCCTACCATTAAAGACTCTTCTTTCGGATTATGAAGGGTGAATTTTATGTGCTGGGATCCTAACTAATGCAAATACTGTCACTAATGTAATTTTTGCCTTACTATTGTGTGTGTTTATTATGGGTAAAGGCAATATTAGTGGGGAAAATATTGAAATTAACAGGATAAGTTCTTTAAATAATCATTCCTTGATATTACTAAAAAGAAGAGTTCCCCAAGTATGACATACTGTTTTCCCCTCTCACCCACAGGCCTAAGCATTGAACAGACAATGCTGAAGGATCTGAAGGAACTGTCAGATGGAGAGATCAAAGTGGCCATCAGCACCGTGAACATGACACTTGAGGTAAGGGGGGGCGGGCTTTCTCGGCGGTGATAGATTTCACACTATTGCCATCTGAGCAACCGAACTACATACAGCGCCCTCTACCACGTAATTCAGTGTTAGTCTGTGCCCTGAGTGCTTCTTTGTGATATGTTTGATTAGAAATGCAGGTTATTATTCTGGGTGAAAACACTATGCTAAGCCAATGAAAAATGCCAGACCTAGGCTCCCAAGATGAGTGCTATATGATGCATCTCAGTGAAACTACACCCAAAACACACTCACATATGTGTGTGTAGCCTGTTTGATAGTAATGATTACATATGTGATTGGATTCACTTCTGGTTTTTTCTGTACACCGCCCTCAATTGTTTGTAGAACTTTTCTAAGGAAATAAGTTGTCTTTTGGCCTCTGCAAGCTGATTGGGTGCATGTCATTTCAGTAATCAGTGGTGACAACTGAAGTATTACTATGAGCCTCCTTCCAATCCTTCCAACGAATGACTCAGTAAATGTTCCTCTACGCCTTGTGTGTGTCCTTGGGAAATTATTTTTTGTCTGCTTTGGGGGTTTTCTATGACTTGTATGTTAATCTCAATTAACTTTACTAATGGGAATTATGTTTTACAGAGGCACATTTGTGCTGTGCAGGGCTGCGTAGTTCTTCGCTGATATAGTGCCTTGATGAAGCTGTCCATCTTTGATGGAGGCACTGAGATCTCGAGTCACATCAGTGGTGATAAAAATTGCAGTACAGAAATTTGTCTCTCAGTTTTTAGAATTGTATGTTGCTGTGCTTTCTTTTTTTTTCTCATGGTGATGCTGACTTTATCAATAGGTCACTTCTAGGGAGTAGCATGAATGGGGGTGCCTGAACCTGAGAAAACCCAAGAGCAAACCAGGTGGTTTTTTCTATGATTTCCTTGTAAAATTTATTCCCAGTTGGTGGACATTGTAATTCAGCTCCTAGATCCACAGGAGTACCAGGAGGCGGACTGTTGTCACTAAAGATTATCAGCCTTGATGGTTATATAGTGTCTCATAGTTTATAGAACACATTCTCATTGTATGCAGAAACCCAGCAGTTTCTATGGATTTCACATTGATAAATGCTTCGTGTAATTAGATATTGATGTAACTCAATTCAAGAAATACATGCAATTTGGGATGTACTAACTAGATAATCACCTTCAATTAGAAATCTGTTTTGTGTCTAAAAGTCCAAGGAAAATGTGGATCTTGCAAGGGCCAGTAGCTCTGAGAATCATCTCTCCTAGTTCAAGCCTTAGGCTTTTCCTCCTCTTTCCCCTCCCATGTCTCCCTTCATTTAAGGGCATCTTATTAGGCTTTAAATGCCTTGTTTGGAATTTCACTCTAAATTAGCATAGAACATCCTGTAATTGCTTAGGGAACTGTCTATAGTTAGCGAAGTATTTGAAGGCTATTAGTATTACTGTAGCTTTACTGTACCTTCATTGATATTATAGGGCTATACAAATGGCTTTGTCAGATATGTTAAACTGTAAGTGTTTATCAAGCTGAACAAATGATAAAATGATCATCTTAGTCTTGACAGTAATTTACATAGAGGCTCGGTGATTAATCAGGTGGTTAAGTGCGTCTTTGGAAGTGCTGTGTGATCTGGCAAGAAGGAGAGGACATTTGTACATGTAAAGAAGGGTACACAGATTAAACTCTGATCAGCTGAATGGGAATGTTTCACTTGTGCATCATGGGGATATTAGAAATGACAAATGACTGCAAAATGGCAAAGGAACTCAGTGACAGTGTCTATATCTTCTTTGAAAGAGAAAACGCACCTTATTTATTCAATCTGCCAGTTGGAAAACTCCCAAGTTACAGGCAGAGTTTGGTGTTCTCGGCAGATCACCCCATTACACTGTGGCGTCATCCCAGGTCCTGCTCATAGTCGCTTACATGTCAGCACTTCTCTCCCGTCCTCACGACCCTCACCTTTAAGAACAGTGACAGAATCCACGCTAGCTCATTCCGTGTGTTTTGGAACAGCAGTCTAATTGCCCTTTAACTCTAGCTGTGTCCTCAAAGAAATAGTCTTAGGTCTGTAAATAGTCTATGACTGTAAATCTCGCCTGTCCTACACGGCATGCCCAAGGTCTAGCTACTTCAGGGTGGGACTCTTATAAATTCTCCACTTTTTATAACCATCCTCTGAATTTAGTCTAACTGATCAACTTAGGACTTACACCATACTATGTGTTCCCTTAATTTTGAACTTGTTTCATATATTTAATTACAGTTAAACAATATTTTAAGTTAATTGATGGTAATGATCTTTGACTTCTATCTCCCTTTACTTTCCTGGCCCACTCCTAGGCACACAGTAGGTACTTGGTAAATATGAATACTTAGTATATATTGGTGTCTGAAATTTGTCCCCTTGATATCTGATTTTTATTTCCTTTTGAATTTAAATAAACAGCTAGAAAAGTGAAGCCACCTAGCCGGGCATCCAAGGCAGTCTACTTTGTTCCTTACCAATTAGTCCCTTCCAGATAACAATGGCTGAAGGCACAATAAATAAAACATGGCCCACATGGGCTGACAAACCATCAGAAAACATGGCCCACATATTTGTAGATAGTACTGCTCACCCAGCTGTCCAAAAATGGATCTGGTGGCTTTGCAGATAGTTAGTTGCTGTCAACTGGAAGCAGTCACCTGGAGGTCCTGTGGCACGTCAGGGAAAGGAGAACGAAGATTCCTCACGTTGTCAACAGTCCTTTGCAGTGCTGCAATTCCACACTCGTATGTGTCTTGGCTTTTATTTGCCTGGCCCCACTAAATTTTCTCGGATGAAATATTGGGAAAATTGGAAGAATGTGTGTCCTTGCAACATCTGCAGCATGTTCTCCATCTCGAAGCACTGGCTCGGGAGATAGAACCACTGCCTCTGACGGACGGGTTAGCTCTGCCCGCTACATTACCGGGAGAAAGTTACTAAACCCCTCGTCTCTCCTTCCTACTGTAGCATGTATCACAGATGATCGCTGTAATCTGATCGAGGTTATAGAAGTTATTGAAAGATCTACCATAGAAAGCAAATAATTATAATACTGAGTTGCAATGCTTTGCTCGATACATGAGGGCAGCATGAACGTGACTTTGAGGGGCAATGAGTAAAAGATGGCCTTATCAGAACATGGCCAGAGAGGTAGCTTTTCTTAGAAAGAGGACTTGGAAGCTCGGACCGTGGACGAGACACCGCAGTCCCATTTCACACGGCCGCTGGGTCGTTCTGAGTCTGAGTAGAGCGCATGCGCTGTGGGGCACATACGCCACACACCGGAATCCGCTTTGCTGAGTATCGTTCTGCCTGGTCCTTTGTGCCTTGTTCATGGCTCGCCAGTTTCTCAGAAGAGAAACACAGGTGGTTCTGATTCATTTCAAACCTTCACTTTAGTGGCGGAACCAGTAAAGAGAAATAGAAGTTGCCAAAAAAAAAAAAAACCCAAAATCCATTTTGAAAACTAAAAAGTATAAAAATTAAGAATAATAAAGCCTTAATCAGAAAAAAAAGGAAGAAGAGATTTTTATGGGTATTAAAGCATGTGCTTAAGTGGAACAAATTTTGCCTTTATTCTTTTGCCAGAAAAATGGTGATTATGCAGCCTAGTTTCCTCCCCATAAAGCTGTATGTAAAGACTTAAGGGGAAGAGAAAAATCTTTCCACTCCAGTAAGGTACCACTGAAGGCGCTCATGGCAGTGCCATGTTAATGGCCCCCTTGCAAACACCAAACTTTATGCCTCCTTTAGGCATCTCCTGAAGAGCTTTTAGCATTAGGATCTTTCTTCAAGAAGAACAATAACCAGGTAATGACCTGACCACTTTTTATTTTGCTCAATTGCATTAGGATTTATTCCTGCATGCAAACTGTTTCAGTTTGCTCAGGCTGCCACAACAAAGCACCGTGGACTGGGTGACTTAAATGACAGAAACTTATTGCCTTAGAGTCCTGGAGGCCAGAGGTTTAAGATCCGGCGTTGGCAGGATTTGGTTCCTTCTGAAAGCAAATCTGCCCCCTGCCTCTCACCTGGATTCTGGTTGTTTGCTGGAAATCTTTGACGCTCCTTGGCTTGTAGAAGCATCGTCCTATACATCTGCTGCCTTTCTGTGCACATTCTCCGTATGCATGTCTCTGTATCCAAATTGCCCCTTTTTATACGGACACCAGCCATAACTAGATTAGGGCCCACCATAATGACCTCATCTTAACTATTATATCTGCATTGACCCTACTTCCAAACAAGGTCATATTCTGAGGTGCTGGAAGTTAGGACTTCAATATCTTTATTACATAAATTTGGGGGGATGCAATTCAATCCATAACATAGACTATTGATAGAAGTAGTCATTTTCCAGACAACTTAAAAGAATAAAACTTATAATAAGATTGTCTGAACCTGTTGCCTGCTAAACACATTTTAGCTGTTGCTTCCACATGTTTTTCCTTCCATGTGTTTTTCCTTCCAGTCAGTTCCTTTACATGTGGAACAAGGGGGATTTTCAACTCTTGAAATGTTGTGGCCTTTGTTTGGAGCTGCAGTCTGAGCAAATTGTCCGCTCCCCCCCACCCCCCCGGCTTTCTCCCTGGGGCTGTGCTGTGCTCAGCCTGGCCTCCTCATGACCAGACACTCTCTGCTATTTGAAACCTGGAATAGGGCACATGAGATGCATTCTGGTGAAGTGACTCAGACTGCTAACTCCTTCTGCCCTGCAGAGATGACCAGCCACGCTGCACCTTGGAACACTGTGGAGGGAAAAACACCAACATTTTCCCTCAGCCTTCAGAGCACAAGCCAGAATGAAGGCCTGAGGTCACTGTTCTATTCCACCCCAACAACAGGGAACACTTACTCAGGCCACAGCGAAGCATCATGGGACCATTACAACCTGTGATTTAAGAGTAAGCAAACCAGTCTGATATCTGCTTTACTAATTTTAACTACCAAATATGATTTCTCATTGTTTGAGCTTGGAGTTTTTAGAGTTCAGGATGAAAGTACCTCTAGAGCATTTACCTACACTATTTTGTCATAGAATGCATAGTAATATTTTGGGGGAGCATATATTAATTTTGATTAGCATATTCTTCAAAATACCAAATCTTTACACTGAAGGTGATTTTTTAGCCAACTGGCCAACCAATGGAAATATCTGCAACCTATCCTCCAGGTTCTTGATCATAAGTGCCTCCATTTCCTTTCTTGGTCCAGATCTGCCAGCTGCTCCTTGCTAAGGAGTTAACATTTGATGGTGAGTGTTCACTGTATACCAGACAGTAGAGTAAGGACTTGTAAGCTTTATCTCATTTAGTCCAGCAACCCCATGAGGAAGAGGTACTATGATTCCCCTTGCATTAGTTAAGATAGCTCTAGCTGCTGCAACAGATAAATCTCAAGTCTCAGAGACTCAACATAGAAGTTGTTCATATTTTCTCATGCAGCGATATAGTTTGGTATCCCTGGTTGGGTGGCCAGGGGTGATTCAGAGACCATCTTTAACCCAGGGCTCCCGAGATTGCTTAGGAACATCTCTATCCTATCTGCCATAATGAAGAAGAGCTTGGAGGACCAATGGTGGGAAGTTTTTATGTATCCAGTCTGGACATAGTATCCATCACTTCTGCTCATATTTCATTCGCTCAGGCACATGGTCACACCTAACTGTTCTACTAGCCATACTGCTCTATAAACAGCCATTTATCTCCCTAAATGGTTCAAAATACAGGGCCCAGCATAAACAGCACCCCTTTTAATTTCAAAATCTTTTATTACAAAATCATAGGCGTGTAGCTCTGTAGCAATGTCACACTCAAGAACATTATATGACATTTTAGGTGAAATGTTCAAATTAAAACTATAAATTATTATACCCATAGTCTTACCCTACCAACCACACTCAAGCACACGTGACTTCTGCCAGACCCTGTACCTCAATACAGCTTCTCTAGCTCTCATTTTGCAGCAGGCACGAGACAAATGTTGGTCCAGAGTTTAGAGATAATTATGCATTGTGCATTCTTTGGCATAGGGTAGTGACCTGGTCCTCTCCTTCTCCTCTGAAACACTGATAGAAATGCATTTACGTGGAGGACGTGAAAAGGGGAAGTCTAGAAAATGCACAGCCTGCCCCAGGCATAAATCCTCCTCAGGGCCCAGAAATCCCCACCGACTTTCCTGGGCAACTGTGCAGAGAAAACGAGATAAAAAGATCAGATGAGATGACGACATGGCCTCATCTGGAGGCTGTGCAGAGTTTAAGTGACGCAGCCTCAAAAATGGCTTTTTAGCTCCATGCAGAAGGGAGCTGTGGGAGGAGCTGCATGTTATTCTGGGAAGCTCAAGTGTGCTTGCTTGGTAGTAAATGAGCAGGGTACAGTCAGCGTTCCATTTCATGGTATGTTACTTGCTGCATCTCTAGTGGAGAATGATTTTATGTGATTCAGATTTACATGCAAACATGGATGTGTATTATTCATCACATTCCCTCTTTTCATTACATTCCCCACCCCCATCGTGCTTGTGCATCTGCTTTTGCACCAAGGGCAAGGAACAGAGCTACGATATCCTGACCTGGGATTTTGGGGAACCTGACGTGTTGGGTCCAATTTGCTTCCTCCTCACTGTCTTCTACTTCTCAAAATAAAATGGTGTTCCAGTTATGTACTGCTGTGTAGTAAGCCATCCCCAGAACCTATAGCAGGGGTGTCAAACTCATTTTCACCAGGGGGCCACATCAGCCTCAAGGTTGCCTTCAAAGGGTCAAATGTAATTTTAGGACTGTATAAATGTAACTACTCCTTAATTAGGGGCAAGGAGCTTGGCGCTGCTGTCAGGTAGAAACAAGGTGGTGGGCCGGATAAAACAAGGTAGAGAGCGAGATTTGGCCCGTGGGCCTTGTGTTTGCCACTAGTGACCTAGAGGCTTAAAACAAGATATTATCTCTTGCTATTCTGTAGGTTTATTGGGTTCAGCCGGGCAGTTCTTACTCCAGGTTCTCACACAGTTGCAGGAAATGGTGGCCAACTGTGAGTTCAGTTGGGACTGCCACCTGACTTGCTTGCACAGAGCATGACACTTCAGTCCCAAGACAGAGAGTCACAGAGCCAACTTTTTAAGAGACTCAGGTGGAAGCTGCACTTCTTGTGACCTATCTTCAAATGTCTCAGAGTGTCACTTCCATCATATTCTATTATTCATGCAAGTCTTTAAAGTCAGCCCAGATGGATAAGGAGAAGGAGCAGTGATGTGCTAAGTAATGCTTAACAATGGACTTTCTGGAAAAAATATATATGTGTACATATGTAGACATGTTTCTGATACGAAGGATGTTTAGCACAGAATTTACACATGATGTAGTCTTTATTGTACAATTACATATCAATTGACTCTCACAGAATGAAATAATTTGGGGGCAACCTTTGCATTGCGTGGATGAACGAGTCTAGTTTCAATAATTGTGTAGTTGATATTTTTGTTTTCCATACCAGAAAGTGAAACAAAGACTTTTTTTTCCAAACTTCACCTATTTGTCAACAACATTAATGGCTTTTTTGCTGAATATTTGTCAGATACTGGAAGAACGTGTCCTCAGGAGCTTTGGGGGGCGGGTTTTGGTGCAATTCACAGTGTGATGGCTACAGACGTAACGCACTTTAAGTTTAGGCAGCATAATGAACTTTTTCTCCATCACTTTCCTAAGCCTAGACGAGGCAGATTTTCTTGGTAGAGAGCTAGACAGTAAATATTTTAGACTCTGTGGTCCAAGAGGCAAAACCGAGGATTTTATGAAGGAACTTAAATAACAACTCTCTCTCGTGGTCAGCTCGCACCTCCATGGAAGCAGGCCGCGGGCTGAATTTGGCCCATGGGCAGTTGTTTGCCAACACCTGCTCTAAACAACCAGTGACATGATAAAGCAGGCTTTCATGGGTAGTGTTTGCCACTTTTCATGGCGCAAATACTCTAGCCATGGCCAAGTTCAAGGTGCCAGTGTGGTACCTCAAAACAGGGTTGGAATTGTGGATAACATTGTATTGTATAATTGAAATTTGCTAAGAAAATAGATCTTAAGCATTCTCTCTCTCTCTCTCACACACACCAAGGGCAGAGAGGTCATCGTCATGTTGTATACTTTAAATATACTACGAGTTTACTTGTCAAGAAAAACAGATTGGGAAGAGATGTGCAGAAGCATTCCATTATAGATTATTTCTGCCGGATAGACACAATAGAGATAAATAACCTCAAGAGCACAGATAATAGTAAATGTAGTAAAATAATTAGGGAATGATGAGTTTTAAGAATTTATCACTTCTATTTTTAATATAATTTAATGTGAAATATGTGATTTAATTTTTATAATAGCTGTGTTTAATTTGTGAAGGAGAGGTTTGCAAATTTCCTGAAAATTTTAGTCATCTCTCACCAACCTGTGTAAGTCAGCTCCAGGACACCGCTGGGTTTTTGACCTCAGCTCTTGATGCGAGGAGGAGCAGGTGCACACAGGGAGGGAGGGAACTGAAGGTGGTCATCCTTGGAGATTTTTGGCCAAAGAAAGGTATTGCTTCTGGTATCCAAGGCTGTGTCGTTAATTCCCAGGCTCTCTTCTATAAGTCAAGGAAAAGTAGCATCTTAGTTTATGATTTATAATTTCCTTATCTGATTTTAAGCCCTTTGGTCAAATGGTATACTTCTGTCAGTTAATAATGTTGGCTTAGATTAAAAGCAAGTGGGGCCACCCTGCAGCTAGAGATAACAGGTCCTGTGAACAATATCGAAGAATTCATCTTTGCAGTCTTCATTATTTGGACACGAAGCATCACAGCCACTCCTTCCTCCACTCATCAGCCACCACACAGGAGGAGACACAGGCTCTTGTCCTGGAAGCCCTGTCTCCCCTACTCTCTGCTCTCTGCTCTTCAGTAGGACACACAGAGCTTGCTCTCACCAGAGATGTGTCCTGGATGATCCCTTTCCTCCTGAGCTCTAACTGTCATGGCTGTCCTAGCAAGCTCCGATAACATTTTCTGAGCCGCATCATGGAGTGTCCGTATCACTCAACACTCCCTGTCTTTCCTTTCCCTAGCAGGTTTGCACGGCTTCTCCCTTTTCTGTCTGTCCATCTGCTCCTTTTCAGAAGCCCTGCTCCATTTTGTCACTGCTACGCCTCCTGCTTGGGCAACACCACCCTCCCTTCTAGTAACTTTATAATACACATTTGTTATTAAAGGGCCAATAAAAAGTCTCTCCATACGTCATCAAAATGTCTAAGGCTCTCCACTTAGATGCCATATTTCTGGTACCTGTGTCACCTTATGTGGGGACCTCTCCTTCGAGTCCAAAACCACCTTTGGGAAAATGAGTATATTATCAAAACGCATTTTGAATAAATTCATGTATCCCTGCATTTATAAAAATTAAAATTTTGTATTTGTAGACTTTCAAAAGCAGTAAGAAGGCAACTCTGTTTCATTGAAATCATTTAGTCAGAGAAGGAAGCTGACCGTGGGCCTGAGAAGGACGTCAAGTTTCAGTGCCCACCTTTCTGAGAAGTGAGCTCCGTGATGCTGGTGTAATTCACTGCCTCTCCCGGTATATATAGCCCTTTAACAAACGTTGGCATTTAGCAAGCTGCTAGGTAGGCTTTGGTTCATCGCATTTTTATCATCCCCTTCAGATGACAAAGAAACCAGAAACCAGCCTATGAAGTTCATTCGTTCTCGACTTCAGCACTGCTAAAGGAATTAAAAAATAGCATTTCAGAAAATATATCTGTGGCAATTTGAACTTTCGTCATAGTTCACTATCTAATTCTCTCCAGCGTCTTTCTCTGTGAGAAGGGAAACCCTCAGGACACAGTGATATGCTAGGATGGCTGCTCTTTCACTCTGTAAACACTGTTTTAAGTGCACTGTAATGTCATTTTGATGGCTTAATTTCTGGAAGGATTTGGCTAATTACATTTTTAGGAATGTGCTCAGACCAGTTTTAGCTGCCTGGTGTTTCTTTTAATAGCAGCTGTTGCTTACCTTTCCTCTCCTTTATTCTCTCTCTCTCTCCTGCTTTCAAAGTTAACGTGCTAATTTGGAGACCCGACCTTGGTTTAAATTAGTTTGTCTGTAACTCTCCTGTGAATTAAGTGCAATATTTTAATAGTTAATTACTACATTGTATCAACTTGTCAGAGAAAAGCAGGCTGTGAAACGAAAGGAATAGTGTCCCCTTTACTTGGGAAGAAGCAGCCTTTACAAAAGAAAAACAGTGGAGTGCGACTGTGTTCGCGCGCCCCTTCCCCATCTTCGTAGGTGAACGCCGAACTGGTTCCCTAAGAAACAAGGACTCCTTTTCAGTGCCCACTGAAATGAAATTGTGAATTTATGCCAAATAGCCAGTGGCAATTCAGAGAAATATTAGAAGACTTTCTAGAGCAGACATCTTTTTTGTTGTTCCTTAATCGACAGTGATTGCTAAGGTCGGCTGTGCGGAGTCTGGTGGAGAACAGCGATTGTTACAGGTCGGTGGTGCCGCCTAGTGGTGGAAAAGGGAACAGAGTTAAGATGCTAGACTAAGATTTGGTAATTGTCTTTTTTTATTCCTTCAAAAGAATACTTAAATGCTCATTGATGCTCACTGTACTTATAGCATGGAGCTAGATTCAGTACCCTGAATAATTCAAAGAATAAATATGATGGTAACCAACATTCACTGAGTGTTTACTATGTACCATACATTTTATTTTTATTTTCTTAGTGACCCTCCATGACTCTCCTTTGAAATGAGTTTATTATTATTTCTGTCTTGTAAACAAACTGTAAAAGGCTCTTCCAGAAAAGGTAGATCATGGCATTAAGTGTTTGTGGCTATGTTTTGCCTTCTAACATTTAGACTAGTGTTTTCCTTTTCCATACCATTACAAAGCCTAGTTTTCGGTTTCTCCACATATGCCCATGCCAAGCACACCTGTGGGAGACTCTCCATTATTCTGGCCTTTAAGGTGCTTTCTTTCCATCACAAACCAGATAGTCATCATATACCTACCCGCCCAAGCAATGGGGCTCCCAGCCTACTACAGTCATGAACATCACCAGCTTAGCTTATAGCCCATCAGATTGGCCAACATGTTCTTGGTGCACCAGGGCTGAAGAGGAGAACCTGAGGGCATGCATGCAGTGTATCTGTGTGTAATCTACCCACGCACACAGTCACTGCTCATCAAACATTTATGGAGTAGCTACTACGTGCAGAAATATGGATTCGATGCTGCAGTACAATGGACTCATCCCTCTGTAAGCTTAGGAATGACGGAAATTCTAATTGGCTTTAATAGGCCACTACAGAATACCAGAGTTTGCTGACTCCATAGCTTTGGGGTGGGGCCCAAGAATTTATGTCTGTTAAGTTCCCCGAGACAATGTTGCTGCTCTTCCAGAGACCACATGTGGAACGTCACTGGTCTGGAGCCATTCAATTCAGGTCCCAAACTTAGATTATGTTTACACAGATGCTGGGGAGGGAACCGGCACTCGTTAAGGACCCACTATGTTCCCAGCCTTTATGTTGGTTATCTTTTAAAATCCTGACACTTTCCTTATGGCATAGGCAGTTGTTCTATCTATTTTATAGGTGATTAAAGTGAGACTCAGAGAGGGACAATAAACTACCTCAGACCACAGGGTAGGCATTCTGTGGTCAAAAGCCAGGGGTATCTGATTTCCAAGTCCTTATTTTTTCCCCATTGTTCTGCAAGGTCTGTCTGAAAAAAGTCCAGGCATTGCTAATATAATGAGAACAGTTTGCACCACGTTGATGTAACCTGGCAGCCAAGGAGAGTGGACTGGGATGCACATGTGTGAACAATGGTGACTTTGCTGTACTAGTCAGTGGGGGCGGTAGACACGCTTGAGTGAGCATGTGTTCTGTGTGGCCGTCACATTAAAATGACTCAGCAAGTGAAGTGGCAATTTGCATCAAATTTTGCGTTAAGCTTGAACATTTGCCTGAGGAAACTATTCAGATCATTCCGAGGGCCACAGCTATGGGCAACTGGCGATCGGCAGCTTCATCACACCAACATGCCCACTCAGGCATCCTGTCTCCTGCAGAGTTTTTTTGGCAAAAGATCAAATCACCCAGGTGGCTCAGCCCCACTACTACAGCCCAGATTTGGCTCCCTGTGACTTCTGGCTTTTCCCAAAACTAAAATCACCTTTGAAAGGGAAGAGATTTTAGACCATCAGTGAGATTCAGGAAAATACAATGGGCTAGCTGATGGCAGTTGGGAGAACTGTGTGAAGTCCCATAGTGTCTAGTTTGAGGGGAACTGAGACATCATTGTACAATGTACAATGCTTTTTGCATCTTCTTCAATTAATGTCTCTATTTTTCATATTATGTGGCTGGATACTTTCTGGATAGACCTTTTATGTTGGGTCACAGAAGAATAAGCTAATTGTTACCATTGATGACTACCTAGCCTGTATTTTTCTGGAACTGCCTTCCTGAATAAGCTAGCTGCAGACATAGTTTGGGGGTTCTGGCGTGAGAAAGGAGAAAGCCTGTGTTTTCAGTTAGCTATTGCTGTATAACACACCACACCAAAACTGAGTGGCTTCAAGTGAACAATTTAGTATTTGTTAAGATTCTGCTGGTCTTGCCTGAGTCACTTACCTGCAGTCAGCTGATGAATCTGCTGGGTCTGGTTGATCTGGAGTTGCCTCACTCCCATGGGTGGCGCCTCAGGTGGGAAGGTTAGAACGGATGGCTGGCCCTCTTTCTCCATGAGGTCTTTCACCCCAGGCTTCTTCACTTGAGGGCAGAAGCCTTCTAAATTGGAGGAAGCGAGAACTTTGAAGGCTCTCAAGCCTCACAAGGTCACACCACATTCCGTTAGGCAAACAAGTCATAGGGCCACCCAGATGAAGAGTGAGGAAAGAGACCACCTCCAGATGGAAGGAAGTGGGAATAATTTGAGGTTATTTTTTTAAAGATTGTATTTATTTATTTTTAGAGAGAGGGAAAAGAAAGGAGAAGGAGAAGGAGAGAAACATCAATGTGTGGTTGCCTCTCACGCACCCCTGCTGGGGACCTGGTCTACAACCCAGGCATGTACCCTGACTAGGAATGAAACCAGCGACCCTTTGGTTCTCAGGATGGCACTCAATCCACTGAGCCACACCAGCCAGGGCAATTTGTGGCTATTTAAAATCTACCAGCACCTCCAAACAAAACTGTCTCTTTGCTATGTAGTTTCTTATATATTTGTAATATTTTTATGGTTTTAGTCATCTTGAATTTTATTCAGATAAAGACCATCCTATTAAATAATCTTCAACCCATAGAAGAGTCACATTTCCAGTGAGCACTGGGAACAGACAGTGATGAAGTCAAGTTGTTCTTTTTGACTGATCCAACTGATAAATCTTGCTTCCTGGGATGAGACCAGGCCCCCAGGGCTCTAATATTTTCCTTGCAGGCTTATAGGTCCCTAGAAATACAGAAGGATTTTATGAACTATTTTTTGAATGTTTATAAAGATTTACTTTGAACTTGAAAGAGTTCACACTAATAGGACATTATAGAGAGTAAGAGGGTACCTGGGTGACTGGGTTGGAAACGTTCGTTCTGTAGCTCTGCTCTGGTCGGGGCGCAGGAAAAACGTGCCACAGTTGGCAGAGCCTGCGGCAACGTTAGCAGGTCCCGATTCTGGAAGAGGAGCTAAGAGCTTAGTTGAACTCCTTGATAAGTCTGAACGTGCTTCATAGGGAACTTTTTATCTCACGAGATGAGATTTATGGCTAATAACTCGTCTTCCTACAGAATCAGAGCACAATCCCGACAGCATCGGAAGGAGAAATTTAGTAAATACTGCTGCTTAAATGGTCACGAGAGGCCCCTTTATAGTGGCTGGTTGACAATGGCTGGAACAAATTAAGTAAACAAAATAGCTCTTTCAATGAAACACTCAAGGTGACTACTGCACCTTCTCTTTCAAGGTACCTCTAAATTTAGTGACTAAATGGCAACATTCTATCTTAAATCAATGTGAACCTTTCTTGTTTGGGGAGGCTGTGGAGGTAACCTCATTAGTTTGTTCTTTCTCACAGGGCTGCCATATGATTTAAACCATCTGCTTTCATTAAACATTGCTCTTCCTCTGGGACTTACTAAAGCAACTTAGTGGCAAAAAGTGATGTTGTTCCCATACTTCTGTACAGAAATGACAGTGAGCTGGTTATATGGTTTTACACAGTAGACATGCACTTGTAAAATGTTTGGATGTAATGTTAAAGTGCAGTGTGTAAAATTTAAACAAAAAATATTAATTAAAAAGAGAAATGTTCATTCACAACTGTTAAGGAAGAGGAAACAGAGTTAATATTTGTGTATGGTATAATATAATTTGAAAAATATTATAATATTTGCACATCTCAAGGCAATATGTATTTACTTTTTATTTTTTGTAGTTCTTTTTAAATTAAATTATATTTTTTATTGAATTCATTGGGGTGCCATTAATAAAAATTATGTCGGTTGCAGGTATATAATTCTATCATCATCATCTGTATATTGTGTTGTGTGTTCACCACCCAAAGTCAAGTCCCCTTTGATCACCATTTATCTCCCTCTCACTCTCTCCCACCTCTTTCCACCCCTTTTTCCCTCGGGTAATCACCATCCTGTTATCTGTCTGTGAGTCAAGGCAATATATTTTTTTATAAGATAGTACCAGCACCTCTAGGAAAACATGGGCCATTCAATTAGAATAATTTGAGGAAGGTCTAATAATGTGAGCCATTTTATTAGGTGAAGTCAGAGTGAAGAATACCACTGCAAGGAAGACAGTAGTATCCCAGGAGTGACCACCCTAAGCCTGAAAGGAAAGGAAGGGAGAAGTTTCTAGAACCTGGAAGGAGAAAGTTGAAGATAGAAGGCCACCCACAGAGGAGCCTTTGGCCAAAGAGTGGCCAAGTTCAAGGTGACCCCCCCAACAAAGAAAAAGGGTAAATAAATCATCTGCCCTCACTCTCCTCCTCCCTTCCCAGCACCTGGCAGTGCTTTCCATCGGCTGAACCCAAAAGGTAACCAGAGGCTGGACGAGGCTGTCATTGCTGTTGATGAAGCCATCGCGCTGTGGCAGAGAGCAGAGAGGGGGCTGGGGAGTGGCTCTGTAGGGACAGGAGGGACACAACCTGCAGAGGGACGTAAATGAGAAAGTTCCACTGAAGTGTCCTCCCAAAGTGAAGTGCGAGAGCACAAGACAAAATTTTCCAAAGAAGTAGATGAAATCTGGTTATACGGCTTTTAAGCTTCTCACCATGTAGAGGGAGTAAAAGGATTAAAGCTGGCAATAGAAAAGAGGAGACATTTTGAGCCTTGTGCATCCGTGTGATTAAGAGCAAGGGGGCATCTGTGCCTCACATTGAGCTGGGCAATGGGTCTGAAAGTCCCACTCAGAGGGACTTCTGTGCCCCCTTTGGTTTGGGGGACAGAGTACACTTCTGTTTCACTCCTGCCTAGAAACTCTGAAGAAATATATTGCCTGGCTGTGCAGACAATAGGGTCACAGAACACGTAGCTGCATGGAGTAGCCTTCACCCCAAGAAAATTGTCAGAGTAGTGGCATAGGAAGGAATGTTTATGCTAAACTGGATCTGGCCACGTGCAAGGCAGAGCCAGTGTGCATTTTTCATAGATCCCACCAAGAGAGCTGACTTTCAATGAAAGCAAAGCAGGTCTCAGCTGAGAGAGGCTGGAGGCAGAGCCAGCTTCCTTGGGGCTGGGGAAGTGAGGAATTGGAATGGGTTTCAATTGTCCAGGAGTACAGGAAGACAGGAGATGGGAGATCCAATAGATCCACACAGAACCCATGAAAGTAGCCCACCTTTGGAGAGCAGAGAGCTCTAATAGAATTCAGGTACTTCAGAAAGTAACAGTAAAGGAATAACCTTACCCTGACCTCATCTTAGTTCCCTATGCTCCGACCCCACAGGGGTCAGGAGCTAGAGTCAGCAAGATGCATGAGGAGCAGAAGGGCAGCTGGGCAAAGAATGGGGAGATCACACTCTCCTCCCTCACCACCAATGGACCTTGTTGGGAAAAGGTAGAAGCTTAATTCCATAACAGAGTACAATTTTGACTACTCACTGAGACTACGACTTATGAATGGAAATGCCTGAGAAGCTTTGTTACCCACGGGTATCCAGAAAAATCATGGGGCTTGCCTGTTTTTTTGTTTCTTGTTTTTTTACATAGTATCAAGGCAAGAATAGCCCCATGGCATGATCTCACAATTGCATTTTTTGAGTCCTGCCTGTTCTGTATATGTCTATATCTGCATATATATCTACAGAGAAATGAGTTACTATTTCCTCTTAAATAAGGACAGTGGTCTTGTCCCTTTCTCCATTCCATAGATTCCTCCCTGCCATGTGTTTGTTTCTTCAGGAATCCTTTCTTCTTAAAAACCTCCTTGACGCTAACTACAGGAGAACCTGTTGGAGGTTAGATGGAGAAAGCATGGAGGGAGGGAGCAAACACCATGTCTTTGCCTATGCTTCCATCACCTAAGGACATCCTTGTGCCTGCAGCATTCTGGTTTTGTGAACCTGAAATGAAGTGGGCTGAAGCTGAGCCCTACGGGACAGGAGAGTGTCAGTGTCAGCATGAACTTTAAAAGCTAATCGGTCCTGGACCAAGTTTTGTGGCATGTTTTAAGCACTTTATATAAAGGGAGGGAAAAAAATCTTTCTTCTTTGAAAAAACAAGAATACACTATTAGAAGTTTCCAATTTTATACACACACACACACACACATGCACACACACACACCAATAAATTTAAAGTACATGAAGCTTTCTTTATTGTATTTAAGTTTAATGCACAAATTTGAACTTTAGATATTCATCCATTGTTTGACATCAGTTTTTGATATTCACAAACTTGCTTCCATTTTATATTTATGTATGTGTCAGGCACCAAGATGGTACATGAATTTGTTTTTGTTGCTAGAGAAGCAAGTAAACATGTTAACATTTAATCTCCCAGTAATGGAATCAGAAACAAAAAAATCTCAGCAACTTACAATGCTGTTCAGAGATATTTTTCCGCTGCCTGTTGTGAGAAGTTAGGGTATGTAAAATAAATGATGTATGGAGCTGTAGGAATGCAACTTTTCCAAACTACCTTGTGTCTAAGGAACATTAAACATAGGGTTCTCGTTTAGCAAATAAATAACCATTCATTTCAATGGCTGCATAGTCTGGACTTTCGTGCATATTTTTGCAAAGATAAGGAGAGGCCATTAGGGATTTAATATAAAATAAATCGCCAAGGGGTCTTCTTGTAGCCCTAGTCTTTCTGCCACATGGTGTGTTACTAATGTGCATAAATGGGCTTAAATGAATTTGTTATCTGGATTACATTTGCAGTATGTATATATTTATATATTATTTTTTAATTGTGTTTAAAAATAAAACATTAAATACATCGTTTTGGAGAGTTGAAAACGTAGAATACGTAAATCAATCAGCTTCAATTAGTATTAAAAATGTCAGTATATTAGATTTGCCTGTGGGTGTATTTACCCCACAGAGCTTAATATATTTTAGTTTTGTCATCTGTGAGGTAGCCATATGGTTAATTTGTCACCTTAGAAGAGCAGAGTTACAGGCCAAGCTTGATGAATGACATGACGCTTATGCGCCATTGAAAGTCCATGTCCTGGCTGCTTTATTGATGCCCTGGGTCAGATTCTGAACGTCCGAGTCTCTGCCCGGCACTGATGGCTGCGACCAGCTAAGGAGCTTGGCTGCTGGACTCTCTTCCCAAGTCAGTCTTACCAGGTGTGCTGGGCGGAAAGAGAGTGACAGGAAATGCGCTGTGCCATGTTGAATGATGTGCTAGTGCTTAGTATTCATCCACAAGGTAGTTGCTGTAAGAGTTTACCTTTAGACTTTCTTTTTTATTTTTTTAACCATAAGTGAAAATAGTGGTTTTTAAAATGTTAGATGGAAATTAATAAATTATGATCTGATAAAATTTTGAAGATGGACATGATCTTCTTTAGATTAGATCTGAATGATTCCAAATGGTTTTGGTAGTGTTTTAAAATACAGTTAATCTTCTCATAAGAATACCTTTAATGTTTGCCTCATA
>VMDR010013021.1:0-25620 GCA_007922815.1 Macrotus californicus | reverse complement strand
ACATGTTGGAATTACAGGTGTGTGTGGTTTTACTGTATTTTACATTGTTGCTAATCTAAGTTTTCTAGTGTTTTTGCAATGAAAATGTTAATTTTGATTTTTAAAATGTGATTTTTTAATGGAGCAAGAAGATTTGCTACGCATTGCATCAGCTTCTGCTGTCAGCATACTTCCATGGCCCGCAGTTCTCCGTTACTAACACCCTAAACAGAGAACATTTTCCTCCACCTCTCATAGGCACCAGGCAGTTAACTTCAGTACCAAATCTCTTCTGAGGAAAAACGCTGTCCACACAGTGTTAGCATTCATCTTGGAGGAGCTTAACGGTGTGGCAAATATTTTTTATTTTCCATTCCAGACCAAGAAATTTACAGGTGGTCTGGGTATGTCAGGAGCAAATGTTCGTGATCAATGGGTGTCGGGCTGGCCCTAAAAAATGCCTGATGGCAGTGTGGCTGTTTCTTCAGGTGGTGAGTTATTATTCATTTGTCGTCTCAGAATATTTCATTTCCTCCAGTGCATGCCTGGTGTCCAAAGAGTAGGCTTTGGTTTTCCAGTGAGGGGAAGGGGAGATTGAAACTGGTGACTGCCTTGTGCCTTTACTACAGAATCTATAGCATCTCCAAAAGAACATTCAAGAAGCATTTCATAACAAGTGTTAGTGTTTCCCAGTTTGGCCGGTTATATGTGCAAGTAACATGTTCGATTGTATGTACCTAATGCCCTCCATCTTAGTTTTTCCTAATTTCCACGGTAATCTTCTCCAAAATTAGCTTCCAACAGAACACAAGCTTCTTCCCTAAATATAGCTTCCACCAGCACTAAAATAGCAAGCTTTCTTTCCTATTTCTTTTTGGTTACAATCAGAGAAGAGAGAATTCAGTAAAAATTTTCCCCATGAGAAGCCTGTTAAGCATAATTTTAATCCTTCTGGGAAAATAACAACTTATTCTCGATGCGTAGCTGGCAGGATATTGAACCGTTAATATTTTCTGTGGCCAGTGTTCCTTCAGCCCCAGAGTGGACTTTGATGAAGCAGCCGTGTGGGCTTCTCCACAGACCCAGTGACAGGAAATAGGCTGTCAGTTTATCTCATTCTGTAGGTTTTCGTTGGTACCAATGCCAAGGAGAATGCCAATGTGTATGACATGTAAGACATGTAAAAAGGAAAAGCTCAGCAGAAAAAAATGTTTTTAGAAATAGGACAAGAGAATGGGAAGGATGTGCACATTCATGGGGGAGCACCAAATTCTAAATGTATGGGAATAAGTGTCAGGAAGAAAAAAATGGAGCAGAACAAAATTACTAAATTAATCAGATGTTGGATACCCAGCTAATTGAGAAAATATCAATTTTAGTCAAAGGGAAAGAGGTACAAACTAAAAGATTCACAGAGCTTCTTCAATGTAAAAAATTAAGACCAGGGCACAGGAGAGTTACGAGACCTCATGTAAATAAATGGTCAATGTGGCAGCCTTTCCCTCTATCCAAAGGAGAACTTGGGACCGAAGGTAGAAGGGAGCATCTGCAGAGGGAAACGGGGCTTCGGAGGTGAAGGGTGTGAGAGCTGCTTCCTAACTGTATCTTGTGGAGCTAGAAATCCTATCCCTCCTTCTCCAGTCTTTTCTTTGTGTTACTTAAAATGGGAAATTTAGCCACAATCTCCATGGAGTTTTACTATCTTTGAAGGTAGATAGTATTGTATAATGCCTGAGAAGTGATTGATAAATAATGCAAACAGTACCTATAGTTGGCAGTACCTATAGTACCTATAGTTTCAGAGAATGTTGAAACCTTTAAATATAGCTTTCCAGGAAACGCTTGGTTGCTCTGACCTTGTGGGGTAACCTTGTGATGCCACTAATGTTTGTCTAGTGTTGCCAGCGTTCTGCATTCTGAATGAATAAACCAATGTTATTACAGGTACATTGACCAATAATATGCTTTCTCACCCAGCACAATGATTGAGCGCTAAATATTGTAAATCCGTTTTGCTTTTGTTGTATAAATTTAGGAACTAGATAGAGACTGGGCTGGAGGACTGGACAAGAGTTAACTATGGGGTATGTGGCCCTGGCCTGAGGCTCTGGTGTCCAACAGACCTGGACGGGAAAGCCAGCTCTGCTCACTCACTGCTCTGTGACTCTGAGAGACTTATGTAAACTCTGTATCAGTTTCTTCAACTCTATCAGTGAGTATTAGAAAATACGAAATACTGTGATTAGTAATTAAGGCATACATGGGTGGCCAAGAGTGGGAAGGCACTGGACTCAAGTCTTTGCCTTAGTTGGTGCAGAGTTAACAGGCTTAAGGCAAGAATTTGGAGGGTCCAAAACAGGACCTAAACCTGTCAATATGTCTGCAGGTGTAAAATTGATTTTCTCTGACTCTTGTTTAGGTGCTGGGGGCTCATTTCACATTAAATAAATATTTTTGAGGTTTCTTTTTTAAGTCGTAATTATGTGTGGTGGGGTCTACAAAAATGAGTAAATCCAAACGCTGCCTCTGTGAAGCATAGATCACCGCTGGGGTATATATGCAGGGAAATATGTATATTAGTACAAGTAAGAGAGTAACATGTGTCATCAGGGAAGTATAGATCAAATGCTATGGGAATTTAGAAGATTATTACTTCCAGCTGGAAGGAGTAGAAATGTGATTAAGAAAAAAAAAAACCACCCTCAGTTTTTCGAAACCCAACAAAAGCTGTATGTAGATATGGGGTCATTTATACACAAACAAGTGCTACAAGTCAGGCGACACTTGGGTACCAATTGGAACTGGGTCATGAGTGGCAGCCCGAACCAATATCTGATTTCTTTTCAAAGTAAAAGACCAGTTTGTACTATCGAGTGGAAATTACAGTCTGTAACTAAATGCACTGAGGAAACAAGCCAATCAGAAACTTTGGTTCTAATTTAGTTATCTCATACATGGCCAGCCCTAGAGAAGAAGGAGCTAGTCTTACCAGAACTTCCAAAGTGTGAGGAGAGCTACGAACCAAACACTGAGCCTTTCTAGCAATCATTCCGAAGAGCTGCCCACCAGGCGTGACTGTCTATTCTCATCTGTGTGTGACGCAAGTTGCCCCAAACACTCAAAACCACTTCTCTGAATAATACGTCCTATAGTCTATTGAGAAGAATTACAACTTGAATTGCAAATCGGCTTACCACTGTCCAAGAAAGCATTTTTATTTTGAATGGGGATCAGATTGGCAGATTTTCCTCTGCTTGGCGAAACTAAGCAACGAAGGAAGTATTGTTTTTACATATTCCCTGTTGTTTGTGACCTATGGATTCTCTAGCAGATTGTTTTTACATACCTGTAATCTCCGTGACTTTAAGATTTCCTGTCTAACATTTAGTTTAGACTGCTCGAAGTCTCTATTGTTTAAATTACTTGTTTTGAAACTTTAGTAATGGAAAGAATCATCTTTTTATAGGTTCCCTATGCCCATTTCCAGATATTCTGACTCAGTGAGTCTCCAGGGGAGCCCAGGGGCCAGCATTCAGCACGTGCAGCCCCCGGTCTTTCGGATGCAAGTGGTTCACAGACCGCCCTTGAGAAACCCCGGCTACGATGTAGGTTTACAAACCCTGATAAATGGCTCCTTCAAAGATCTAGTTATTTGCTTCCTGCAGTTTCTAGAGCACATCCTGTTCCCATTTTCACTCTTAAAAAATGCCATTCATTTGTAGGCCAAATCTAGGCCGCACTGTGAAGAGAAAAATATTCTCTCTGTACGATTCTTTCTAAATGCTCAAAGCTGTGGTCTTCCAAGTAGGTGCGTGCACCCCAAGAGGTGCCCAAGGGGGTGCATTGAGGTGTGGGGAAAATATTAGAATTTCTATTTCTGCTTGCTTTGATTTTTAAAAGATTCAATGTTGTCAATTTTAATGGACTGGGCAACAGTATATGTTTCTAAATAAATAAAATGTGGAGGCATGCATATTCAAACACTTTTTACTGATAGGAATGAGTAAGGAAGACTGAGAACCAACTCTTCTAATTAATCCAGTTCCCATTTTCCTAAGCCTTTCAGAGTTTATTATTGCCATGTATCATTTTATTTAGATTTAATATTTTTGTCCTCTTTTCCCAATTAGAATGAGAACTGGAGGACAGGAACTGTTTATTCTCCCCACATCCAGCACTGAGCCCAGAGTTTCCAAACAGTGGGCCTTAAATAACTATTTTGAGATGAACTGACTTGTTCCATGCCTTTCAGTCTCTTAGTTCTCTAATTTCAACGTGATTGGCTGGACCACTGACGACCGTTCTCACCATTTGTGTTCACGGGCCCTGCCATCCAGAACTACTCTCCGCTCACATTCCCTTCTGACAAACACACGAGTGTGTCTCTTCTTTGCAGCTCAGCTCCAGTGTCACATGTTCTGTGAAGGCTCCCCTACTTCCCCGGCCCCAGTCAGCTCCACTCGTGTTTCTGACTTCCCCGAGTAACTCATGCATAATTCCATTATAGGAATTGCCACGCTGTGTACAAGCCTGAACTCTCCTGGGTCCTGAATTTACAAGGACAAGACTTATGTCTTGGAAGATAGGAGACACTCAATGCATGTTCTTGAATGATTGGTTGAATAATAAAAAAAAATTAAAAAGCTGTTTTTATCCTCTTCCGATGGAGGCAAAAAAAAACCAAACAAACCTTAGAAATCTGTTTTCAAGTTTAAGAGTAGATAGCATCATCTAGCCTCCTTAAAGTGGTTTTTGACAACATCTTTTCACTTTAATGTGTGAATAAAAATTGCTGTGCTAGAGCTAAAAAATTTTAGACAATGCTTTGGTTCAGTTTTCTTTCAAAGGTAGCAATTTATAATAAACAATTATAGGTGAGGAATGCCCGCCCAGAAGAGTGCACAAGTACCTCAGGGTATGAATGAGTTTATACAGTGATTTTAGGAAATAAATGGATGAAGGCAACAATAAATGAAAAAATAAGAAATAATATTAATCAAAGTGCATTTTTTGAATGGATATTTTAAATAAATCTCTCTTCATGTTTTTCCCTTCATTTAAATGAGCACTTGAACAAAATGTCTGGAAATTTTCTATAGTTCTATTATTTCAATATGTTTTTAAACCTTATATTTCCTTGCAGCTGAGAATGACTCTGTTATAGTAAGTGTAAATTTCCAGAATAATTCCAACTGAGAAGTTTTGTAATGTTCTCTGGTTGGTATTCTGTATTCGATACCAAAAACTTAAAGAAATTATCGAGGATGTTTTGGGCACACAAAATGATTAGAAGGCCAGATTATTATCCTGAAAGAGGCGCAAAATGTTCTGGGCTGTGAAGTAAATGAATGTTTACACTTATCATTGGGAAAATACTTTATTTTTTTATTAATTAATTATTAATTTATAGCAATTCCAGTGATTGAGTGAAGTAATTCATGGAGCTGTAAAAAGTACCTGCTATTCAAAATTATTAGTTTGTAATGGGATTGGCATTGGCTAAACAATTACTGTCTCATTTCCAAGGCTCCGTGGCCATTATTCTATGGGACAGAATAATGAAAAATATATTTAGGCCACTTATCTTATCCAGGAACACTTAGAAGAGCAAGAATTGCATGGAAATACAACTTTGGTCACATCGACTATTTGATGACTTGCTTGGTGCTTTGAACTTTAGGCCTCTAACCCTAAATCTTGCTTCAGTAATGCATTGCTCATCCTCATTTCATATTTGAAATTAAAGTGACAATGATGTGCAGGAGAAAGAGGAACAGGAAGTGACATTTTTCCACTTCTTTGCAGATACTGGAAATTCAGAAGTTAATAAAATAGATGCATTTTAGCAGCCCCAAAAGGCTCCTTCTGTGAGGATATAGGAAATGAAGAACTAAACACACATAAACATAATCATTTCAAACATGAGAAATGCCCTAACAAGATTGGGGAACAGGAGAGGGGGTAAGTGTTGGGCAGGGGCGTAGGGGAAGGTGGGTCTCACTAGGACATTGTGGTCAGTATATACTGATCTGAAAGGATAACCAAACAACTTGAAGGAGCCAGCCCTAGGAGCAGCCAGTGGGAGACAATCCAAGTACCAAAGCTCTGTGGGAGGAAAGGTCTAGAGTAGGTGGGGCAGAGTGAACAAGGGGTCAGGTGCAGGAGGGAAAATAAGCCAGCTAATGTGGGGGCATTGTATACATGCCATGTCACTCAGTGTAATGTTCAATTTCTGCTAATAATATACAACCTGAATTTAATAATAAGAAAACACAAACCCAAATTTTGCAAAAATAATTAATGTAAAATGTTTAAAAATGTCAATGTCATAAAAAAACAGTGAAAGGCTGAGAAACAGTTCCGGAGTAAAACAAAACAAAACAAAATCAGAATTGGATACTGGATTGAACTGGGTGTGGTTGCTCAGAAGAGCATTATTAAGAAATTGGTGAAGTTTAACAGAGATACACCTTGTTAATGGGCTAGAAGACTCAATAACTTTAAAATGCTAATCCTCTCAAAATTGACCTACAGATTCCAAACAAGCCCAATTGAAATTCCAGTAGGCTATTTTGTAAAGATTGGGAATATGAATCTAAAATTCATATGCAAATGTAAAGAGCCAAGAATAGATAAAACAAATTTGCAAAAGAACAAATTTGGACAACTTACACTACCTCTTTCAAGATCTATTATAAAGTAATAGTAACCAAGACAGAATCAACATAAAACTAGATATAAATAAGGGGAACAGAATAGATAATCCAAAAATAGACAGCACGTATATGGCCGATCGATGCCTGACAAAGGTGCAGAGGAAATTCAGTGAGAAAGCACAGTCTTTCAACAAACGGTGGTAAAATAATTGGACATCCACAAAAAGCAGGTCAAAGTGAATCACAGAAATAGATGTTAAACCTAAAATGATAAAACTTTCTGAAGAAAACAGGTGAAAATTATTGTGATCTTGGATCAAGCAAAGATTTCTTCCATTTCATACTGGGAGCATTGAATATAAAAGAAAAGATGATAACTGGACTCTATCAAAATGAAACCATTTAGCTCTTCAAAATGCTGTTAAGAGACTGAAAAGACAGACTAGCAAAAATATTTGTAAGGTATATATAATAAAGAAATTGTGTTTTATTTATGTAAAATCCTCAAGACTCAATAATAAGGCAAAACAACCCAATTTTTTAAAAAAATGATAAAAATATTTAACCAGGCATTTTACCACAGAAGACATAGGGATGGCAAATAAGCATGTGGAAAGAAGCTCAGTACCTTTAGTCATTAGGGAAATACAAATTACAAACATAATTATATACCTATTAGAATGGCTAAAATTAAAAAAAACATACCACACTTTGGCAAGGATATGGAAGAATTCACTGCTGGTGGGGAAATAAAATGGTATGACTTATTGGAAGTGTTCTTTAGTTTCCTAAAAAGATAAATATACATCTTCTATATGATCCAGACATTCCCCTCATATCTACCCACGAAAAAGGAAACCATTTGTTCATACAGACTCACACACAAATGTTCATAGTAGCATCATTTACAATAGCACAAACCTGGGAATAACTGTGGATCTACAAATGGATAAATAAGCAAATTGTGGTTTCATCCATACAATAGAAAACTACTTAGTAATAAAAAGGAAATGAACTATTGACACATACAGAGACATTTGAATCACAAAAATAATTATGTTGAGTGAAAGAAGCCAGACATAAAAATATACATGCTGCAAAATGTCATTTATATCAAATTCCAAAAATGGCAGACTAACCCAAGTAGGTCGGTGGTTGCTTGGGGATGGAAGGGAAGTTCTGGATGGAACAGGCTGTCAAGGGGGACGCTTTCGGAGCTTTGGGGTGGGGGGTTCAGGAACATGTTCATTGTCTTCTTTGTGTAGATGACTTCACGGTTGCATATACATGTCAAAACTGTAACACTGTACTCATTTAATACAAAATTGTACACAACTTTAAAATTGTGCGTTCCAAAATGTGCAATTGATTACATGTCAATTATATCTCAAATTATGTGTGTATACGTTAGAGGAGATAAAAATCTGCATTTTAAAAAGCAAAAAAACAACAATTGACAAGCTTATTTCATAACTAATTTTATTTTTCTTAAAAATTAAAAGGTGAAATGAAAAGAACTATTTTCTCAACAGAAAATTCCAAACGGAGCAGGACAACCCACTCATTGCTGGGTAGGTGGGTGTTTTTATGTTCGAATATAGCTGGATGCATTCATCCATCCCCACCGTTTCTTCGCAGTGAGTTGTATTTAGGCTAATTTCTCATATACTCTCACATAGTGCTAAAAGTCCTATTGCTTCTTCACCTCTGATTCTTGCTAAAATTTGATTGCTTCCTTCAACTACAATCAGAACCAAGTGCAGCCAAGTGACATGAAGTCATGCTACGTGTCAGCTACCACTTCAGGAAAAGTCCTCACTTTATTGCTAATGGCTAAAAGCTCTTTAAAAGCTATTTATAGTTAAAAAGCTCTTTAACTATAGCTTTCATATGGTTGGATCATCTTTAATCATTCATCATGTAGAAAGAGAAGTCAAATCTGTTTAGCCTATCAAAATGAAAAATGTCATATAAAGTGTATTTAGCAAATTGCCAGTTATCATGCAACCAATGGATTTTTTATCATTGTTTTCTCTTCACCATTGTGTCCCAATGAATGTCCATCCATCTGCCTGTCTATAAACATCACCCTCCTAGCTGTCTGTTTCAAGAGACCTGCCCAAATTTCCAAGGCAAAACAGCAACAAAAGAAAAAAAAAGGAACTAACAAAACTGGTTCGTGGTGGATCTGGACTGCAAACTCTCTCTGCCTGACCCCAAAGTCTGGGTATCATTCCAGCGCCACAAATGCCAATCAATATGCCTAGAGTAGAGTAATTTCTCATAGTAGGTGCTCCAGTTTGCGACGGAATAGAATTGGAGTTCGTATTAGGAAGACCTGACGGTTGTATTTCCATACAATTTTTGCATGATAAATGACCTCGCATGTGGTTTGCTAACAAAGAGCAGTGCAGCTCAGTTTCTCTGCAGCTCCCTGAGTAGTCTTCTACTACATTTACTATGCACCCAGTGATTGCCAGAAAGCCAGATGCTGTTTCTTTGATCTATATCTGTTCAGTAGTTGTATTGTGCATGCTATTAATTGGTCTTTTGGGACTCATAATATTTATTTCTTCATGATCCAAACAGTACTAATTCTATTGAGGGCCAAGAGCAGTTGATGATCTATGTTAGCCTGCAGATCTTGCTCTATGAAACACCAGCCTGTCATACATTTGTCCTTTAAAAACATTGGGAGTCAAAATCCTAGCTACTTCTCAATGTTGTTGTAACCCTAAAACTGCTCTATAATAATATTTTTTTTAAATCCTTTTTTTTTCTCATCTGCATCACATTCCATATCCCACCTCTACCCCAGAGAAACCATGAAAACATTTTTCTCTTTTTAAAAAGATTTTATTTATTTATTTTTCGAGACAGAGGAAGGGAGGGAGAAATAGAGGGAGAGAAACATCATGTGTGGTTCCCTCTCGCATACCCCCTACGAGGGACCTGGCCCACAACCCAGGCGTGTGCCCTAACAGGGAATCGAACAGGTGACCCTTTGGCTCACAGGCTGGCACTCAATCCACTGAGCCACCCCAGCCAGGAATTTTCTTATATTTCATAAAACAATAGCTTTGTGAGTGGTAAATAGATGTGTTTGCATGTGTACAATTTGTGCTTGTTTAAAAAATATTCATTTGTTGAAACAACTAATTTTTAGAAGACCTAATTTCCAAAAATGTTTTTGGAGAAAGACTTAACATTCCAGAGTGCCTACTGTCTGTTTTAGGGTTTAACATAGCATGAGCAATCCTATGAGAAATGATAATACAGTCAAGGTTCCAAGAAATTAGGGAACTTGTCACATGTAAGTCCACAGTGTGGATCATTTGATTCCAGTTGCTCCTCTGTTAGCGTTCCACACTGCTGCTGCTAGGGTTAGGAAGGGCTTCCTCTCATGGGAGAGTTGCTGCTTTCTAGTGGATCCTTCTGTTCTCCTCAAGGTCAGGGGGGTTGTGATGCAATGTGGACTGTAACTAGAGGGTAGCCGTCCCCTCACTTGTTACCCACAGTGATGTCTGGGAAACCTTGGAATAGACCAATGTGTAGGGGCTTTTCTGGGCCTCCAGCAAGCTCCCTGAGGGTTACATTGTTACAAGTGAAGCTCCCGTGGTTCTATTCTGGAAAGGCAGAGTAGAAAAAGGAGGAAGATGGTTGGTAGAGAAGAGACTCATTAAAAACAGAACTGGGTACAGTGATTTAAAAAAAAAAGCAACAAGCAGAGAGCATGAAGGTTGGAGATAAGTGATACGTTTCATTAGTTCCTCTGGGCTTCTAATGGAATACAGATTCGTTTATCCTGTGAAGGATGGTGAGACCACATGTCGGTGGTAATGTGTATGCAGAATACATTATAAAGCTCATTCTCCTGCCGCAGCTGATACATCATCATTTTCTAGGAAGGCAACCATAAGTGACATAGTAAATGCTTTCATGAAAGAAGTTTATGAAATAAAATTGAAAGAAAAACACAAGGAAAGATATCAGACAAGTTTATAAATCTTTTATAAAATGTATTTGAACACATGTATGTTCACCTCATTTCAAAACCATTTTGAGTTGTAGGACACAAGAATACCATTCCCAGACTGTCATTGGGAAATTTTAGACAACATAAGTAAGTCCATTAGCCAACACCTGATAGGGGTTTACAGCGGAAACACACACCTCCCAACCCCAGGTGCTGTCAGTCACTGGTTGGACAGTGTATATTTCCCTCCTGCCAGGAAAGATCCTGCACTTTACTGGGGTTTCTGGTGCTTGGCTGCTTGGGAGTAACATGTCATCAACATTTTGACTGATCACCATTACCAAAAAATAGGTAAACCTTAAAAGTAATTGTGATATGCCAAAAAGAAAAGATAAGGAAACTTAAAAATTATCTTTATAGAGAAGAACATCCATGAGTGAGATTCAGGCAGCACTCCTCCTGATCTTGATATTGAACTCTCTGGCCAGCTGCAGGGTTCTCCGAATGTCCACAAATGCAATGGCTACGAAGGAGTTCACCAGTGTCTGCGTACTAGCAAAGAATTTGTACTTTGAAAGTTCCATGCCTTTACCAGGGTCCCACTGAAAACAGGGAAAAATACATTTACTTTTCCTGTTCAAGTCATTTAGATCAGGAATAGTCCTTCAGATTAACCTGCTTGGCCCATAACCCCTTCTCTAGGCACACAAAAAAATGTGCTGCTTCAAATTTCTTTAAATTTTTAATGTGCAGATATTAGTGTGTTCCAGCAAAGTCACATTGCCCAGTGGAAATATTAAATAAGATCTGATACCTACAGCAAAAGATTTTTTTCTCTGAATTCCTCATTTCCTGAATTTTGAAACTACAAAGGGATGTTAATTATTCTAGACTTTTCCTCCTTCTCTAAGAAAAGAGAAACTATCTTAATTATCGTAGAATTATTGTTCAAGAAATCTCTCAGATCCAGGTAACTTCTACTTATTTGCCTTTTGAAGTTTAGGTGAACTATTTCCATAGTGATTGATTTGTAGCCTGACCCAGGTTCCCGGGCTGACGTAGAACAGGATTGGTTGGCTTCCCCGGAGGCGTGGGAGCAAAGCGGTTTATATTCATGAGCTGGAGTCGGACAGACGTGGATGCAGCCCCCATCGCCACCACACACTGCACAGCTCTGTTATCACTGTGGGCACATTTCTAATCACTCACATTGGTATTACAATAGCAAGTTTCCCATATTTATTTTTCCTTAACATTATCTGATATGGTACTTAAAGTACCTAACAAATGGTACACTGGCTATAAAGGCTAGCTGTTATTATTATCATTACTCATGAGTGTTGGAAGAACTGGAAAGGCTTCTAAGCCAGATCTCGGAGGATGGAAGGAATCCCCCAGCTGTGAAAGGCCAGTCATCATGTATGTTGACTGACATCATAGGTACTGGGTTGGATGCGGTGCAGGCGAGGTCAAGATGACCCCTGGAAGGGATTTGGGAATAAACTGGTCAAACCAGGAGGTGGAAGTGTGAACTAGTTGGGTTATTAGAAGCAAGTACCAGAAAATGATCCTCGTTAATGTAGCTCATGGAGTTGATGGGGATAGTCTTGGGAGCAAGCAGGGACGTGGGGAGGCTGGCACAAGGCTCCGAAGTCACTGCCCAGAACCCACCTGATGATGTCACCAGACACAGCCCAGGGCCTTCTGTCTTTGCCCACTGTCCAAGTGCCTGGTGTTGCTGCTGTTCCAAGAAGGCTTTAATGCTCCCTCTGCCTACTTCTTTGCCTTACTGTCTCCAAATTTAGTTTTGAATAGGTGAGTCTGGTCATCAAAAGGGCCCAGTTGAGTACACTGACCTTTTCATTTTCTAAATGGGAGTCCCATCCACCCATCATAAGTCTTAGGGCAGAAGATCCGCTCATACAGAAAGGGTAAGGAGATCCTGGCCAGCCAGGAGGCAGTGGCTCCTATGAAAGGATAGGATCGATGCCAGGTGTATGATCGGAACCAAAGTACCTGTGTGAGTCATTCTGCAGTATGATCCATACTTAGAATGTAGGTTGGTGTTTGGGCTGGCTGTTACCTAGTGCCTAAGGCCCCTTACTGGTCATTTTTTGTCAGAAAGCATGTGGCTGATTCCATGGCAGCCCCTCAGCTATGTCTGCAGGCTCTCGGAAAAAGCGGGGGGTTGACCTGTTTGGGAGTTAAAGCAGTTTCACTGATTTTGATGGTTTCAAAATCATTTCAACAATTCTTCCCAGGCCTAAGTGAGAGAAAATAATGTGGAGTTTTTGATCTGGAAAAAGAGGATGCTCATGAGGGTAGACCCTACCACCTCCAGTCATAGACCAGCCTCTTGAGTTCTCAGGTCGGGGGCAGGGAGGTGGGAGTCTTTAAATCTCTTCCTTAAAAACAAATCAGTTTACTCAACTGTAGTCTAAATTGAGACCATAAATGTAATTCTACCACTTATTGATGCTTTCAAAATAAACATATGGTTTTCTCTAAAAGTATTATAATTTTATAAAGGAGATTTTTTTTTCAAAGAGAGAAAATGAAGAACTTCATCATCCCACCATTCTAACAAAACCACTTTAGTCCTTTTGACCAATAGAATCTGTCACAGATCCTCTGCTGACCATTCAGTCCAGAGGGGCAGCATACTCTTTCCTTCAAGCAGACACCCAGGAACTGCTGCCTCCCAAACCTCATCCCTAGACAAAGGATGCCCTCATTTGCAGATAGGGAAGCTGACAGCTTTTGGGGTTATGTCTAAATTTCCACTCGGAACAGAGCCCAGGCCCCATAATATCCTCATAGGCTATTTCTTAAATATTTACCTCTTTCTCTTTTTCTTTCCCCTCCCCTTCCCTTCCCTTCCCTCCTTTCTCTCTTTCTCCCTTTCTTTTCTTTTCTTTTCTTTTCTTTTCTTTTCTTTTCTTTTCTTTTCTTTTCTTTTCTTTTCTTTTCTTTTCTTTTCTTTCTTTCTTTCTTTCTTTCTTTCTTTCTTTCTTTCTTTCTTTCTTTCTTTCTGTCTTTCATGTCCTCCAACTTTTTTTTACCAGGTGGATTACAGAATGTTAAAAGACACTCTTTTCTTGGGAATTGTCCAAGGGTAAGCCACAATCTCATGCAGGAATAGTTACAATAGGTGCTAACTGTGTTAAGCACCTTGTGTGGGAAAGGTACTATATATGCACTACTTGTAATCTTAATGAAATATCCTAAAAGTAGTTGTTGTTAATCTTATTTTATAAACTAGGCAACTGAGATTCTTCCAGGTAAGGGGCTTGCTCAGGGTCACACAGTGACCTTGTCTTAGAGCTGAGATTGGAAGTAAGGTGCACATGGAGGCCAAATCCATGCTCTTTCCTCATGTAGTCTGTCCTGGAAACTCGGAAGATGGTCAGGTTTAGGGTAGTTTTGGTGCTTAAAGTGGAATGCTTGTAGATAGAACTATTTAACTCACAACCTGGCAGTTATTTCCCTGAAGCATTTGGCTTAACTGAATCTAAGGAGCTGTTATGTGCTGGCTTCTTTGTCTGTCTGTGAGCCACGATGGGAAAACACAATTCTTGTGATGCGTGTGCCCCCAAAGCTATGGCTCCAAATGGCTCATGAATGACTGAGTGGAAGGGAGGTTGAAGGAAAGTGGAAACAGAAAGCAATGTGTCCCCTCAGATATGATGTCATGCCCCACTCCACCCCACCCCACAGTCTATAAAATATCTCAGAACGGGTGTCACAGAATGGTGGGACCTGGAGAGCTGGAAGGAATCCAGGTGTTTCCTGACCACGCATTGTGAAGGTCCGTTTGCACCTGAGGCCTTTGAGTTTTTCCCCCTACGGAGTCGTTAAACTGTGTGACATCCCTTCTCCTGCGCTTACTCCCACCCTCACATGGGGCTTTGTTAATGGGGATCCGTGGTGCTGAAAAGTGTTTGGGAGAGCCAGGTGGGGGTGTAAATCCACTGTTGCAGGGGACAGGCGTGGAGGAAGAAACCTCTGTATGTACCTTTGCATAAGGACCTCTTTCAGAAACAGCAAAGTCAAACACCTACTGGATAAAAGGTTTTATTTCAGTTTGTCATTGGTGCTATTAAGTAAAAGCATTGTCCCTAGAACAGGAGATTGTGAACTTTGTGGGGCTTGGTACTTTTCCAGAGTTTTAGCGCCAAACAGATAGCCACAACGAGTCTGAGTCACGCCAGGAGCTTGCACAGATCCGTTCGTGACTTGTCCGGTGTGGCGGCAGCATTAATTCTTCACACAGCCTTCCAGGTGGCACGCCTTAATTAGCAGGGGCATCATTGTCATTGTGTGCTGATCTCACTGCATCACGCTTTTGGAGTATAGGCTGTTTTTTTTTCAGGGTGACATGAGGACAAGAGGGATGGAACGAGAGTCTAACCCCCAGACTATATCTCCATGGCCTCGAGGTCTCAAGGCTGGCAAGTTGAGCAGCTGCCTTCCCTTTCAAGCAGCCAGGTCATGAGAGGGCTTTCGGGTACCAGTTTGTAAGCGCTGGCTGGCTCTACACAATCTTAGGAAAGTTCCATTCAGGTATGTTCAATGGCTCCCAAGAACCAAGGATGATATCAGGAGCTTGCTCTCTCTCTCTCTCTTCCTCTCCCCACTTTCCTTTCCTTCTTTCCTTTCCGGCATAACTAAGGTTGGCTTCTAGGTATAATGGAATAAGACTCCATAGGGTGATGCGCCCTTTAGGAAACAACTATAAAACTAAGACGTAATACAAAACAGCAACATCCTGAAGGTGCTGGACAATGAACAGCAGCAGAAACAGGTGGGAAGTGCACACTTGCTTGAAGGAAAGGTATGAAGAATTCGACAAGGGAATTCCTGTCTCCAGCTTGTATCCTGGCTAAGTGAAATTCAGACTAAGTGCACTGGTGACTGTGGATCGTGTAGAAAACTCTGGGTCTTTCTGACATGGAGTATCAGAAATGAGAACCTGGGAAAGCATGGATACTAAAAGGAGCGAGGAAATTCTAGAAGGCAAAGGGTGGGAGAAGGCATCCACAAGCCCTTGCTGCCTGCATCTCTGACCTCTGAAGAACACATGCGGGAACACAACCCACAGCAAAAGCTTTGGGTTGAAGCCAGAGCTGCTGCCCAAGAAACAAGCTTACAATTTAAACCCCTCTATAAATTTTACATTTTCCATGAGATAATAATTCTTTTTTTAAAGATTTTATTTATTTATTTTTTAGAGAGAGGGTAAGGGAGGGAGAAAGAGAGGGAGAGAAACATCAATGTGTGGTTGCCTCTCATGAACCCCCAACTGGGAACCTGGCCCGCAACCCAGGCATGTGCCCTGACTGGGAATTGAACCGGTGACTCTTTGGTTTGCAGGCTGGCGCTCAATCCATTGAGCCACTCCAACCAGGGCAAGAGATGACAGTTCTGAGATGTTTCATAGATTGAAGCAGGACAATCCATCACTCAGAATCATACTGCTTTCTTGGTTTCCTCTTTCTTTCAAGTTACAGTTCACTCACGGATTTATTGGCCACTAGAGATGTGACTTCGAGCACGTGTGTCGTAAAATTTGTTTTTTCCCTTGTGCGGCACAGGTAAACAATCAGGCCAGTGTGCAACGTCTCCGCTTTCTTTTTTCTTGAGCACATATTCCATTTCCTTGGACCTTTTGGATTATAGCCTGGATATGGTGAGTTGTGCAGATTCTAGATTCTAGATTCTATCATTTTTTCCCAATAAGTATTGTTTCTTCAAACAATGTAATTAACAATACCAACAGATTTGCACATTGTAGTAGACAGTGCCCTGAAGATGGAACCGAGACTGAAACAGAAGAGGAAGGAGACAGAAGCACAGACAGTGAACAAGTAAACAAACAGGTAGCACGTTACCAAGGTGATCGGTGTAACAAGGGGAACTGTGGAAGCACACCCGACCCAGGGTGAATAAACGTTCATGGAAAGGGTCCGATAGGGAGTATTTTACGCTTTGCCACTACTCAACTTGGCCGTTGTAGCATGATACAGACATAGATAACACATCAGTGAATGAGTTGCAATAAAGCTTTATATAAAAAAAGCAGATGGTGGGCTCATGACTCAAAGCTTTCCAACCCATCTGCTAGGGAATAAAGCATACTTTATTCTGAATACTTTGGATAAAGTGGTCAGAGAAGACCTCTCTGAGAAGAAATATTTTAGCTGAGACTTTAGGAAATTCCAGTGTGTTCCGGGAAAAGACGTAGTAAACACAAGAGTTCTAACAAGTGGGAAAGGCTTGGGCTGTTCCCGGAACTGTCCAGAGGCCAGTGTGGCCAAAGAGTGGTGAGTAAGTGGCAATTTAAGGTCAGAGAGCAGACAGGAAGGTCGTGCAGGGCCCACAGGCCAGTCTCAGGAATTCAGATGTCTTCCAAGTGCAACGGAGAATCACTGAGGTATTTCAGAAACGGGAGTGACATGCCCCGACATATAATGTAACGGTCGTGCAGTCTGCCGTGTGGAGAACAGCTTGGAAGGTGACAAGCGTGAGGACCCAGCTGGGAGGCGTTGGCAGGAGTCCTGTGAGAGACAACTGAAACTTTTACTTGGTGCTCATAGGGTACTGCTATTTGCCTTCTGAGGTCTTATTCCCGTGCAGGCGTAACAATTGCTCTCCACAGTTAAAATCTGGGGACCACGGAAGCTTGTCCAAGGGGATGGGGCTGAGATGGAAACTCAGGAAGACAAATGCTCAAGTCTGTCTCAGCCACCATCCCACAGTCCCTTGACCTCAAGGTGCCCTTCCCACCACGGCCTGCGGCATTGTGGTTGCGTGCTTTCCAGAATTCTCTGGCCCGAGACACCACGATTCAGCAGTGAGCCACACCACGTTGGGCTTTTGGCATTTCTTACAGCCAAAGGCCTGTGCGTGCGAGGCCTCAGTGCCAGTGCCCTCCACGGCCGCCTCGTCGCCTCTGGCAGTGCTGGGCCAGCGCACATTCACAGACCAAACCTGGGGGAGAGAGGCTGAGCGCACTGGAAAGGGCGAAGATAATGCCCTGACTCAGAAGAAATGGCATTGGAATATCAAAAATGCTTTGAATGTCGGTTTCTCTTCGTTCTTAATGACTGATCGCACCAGTTCGGCATACTCTTCAGCATTTAGGGTTGTTTTTTTTAAACCAAGCGGCAAGAACTTTTTGAGATTATTACTCTCTCACTATTTATTACATTCAAGGACTAGGAATGTTTGGAGATGTGACGTATTTGCAAAATCACTGGTTGTTTCCAAATTGTGCTCTGAGGAGGCTGAAGATTCCAGGGGCAAAGGACGAGGCCTGCACTCAAGCACTTTTCTAATTTTATGTATTGAACTTTCGGAGAAGGTTTTTAGAAAAGGTTCCACAGGTAAAAACGTTACCTTATTAAGTAGGGTCATTAAGCCCAATGCCTTAATTTTTACAGGAAATTAAGGTAAGGCCCAGAACCCTAAAGAGTGGGTGACAGGGCAAGAACTGGGACTCATAAGCCCCGAATGTGCCTTGAGAATCCACGTGGTAAAATGTGAGGAAAAATGTTGGTTCCACAACTTGTAACTATTACTAACTATTATCTATTCAAATCACTTACTTTCCTGAAGTCCCCTCACCTGTAAAAGAATTTTCATTGTCGTTTGCTTTTCTTCTTTTCACTGTAACATTTGCTCCTATTCATGTGAATTTCAACAAGGTGAGGAAGGGTGGAAAAAAAATTTAATTTTGTCTAGCTTGCACACGTTACTTCACTAGGAATCCTGTCCATCGGAGCAGTCTGTTTTCTTAAACAGTACAATAGAGTCTGAATAAGAACTTTGCACATGGTAGGAGATCCATAAGCACTTGTTTAACTGTACTTGAACAACAAAGAAATAATTAAAAACAAAAAGAATTGAATAACACACTTTATTCTAATGGTATGTTCAACTATTATTGATGTTGTAGTGCCATCTGCTGGCAATAGGAATAATTACAATTGCATCCATGAAAATGAAATCTTGAGGGACTTTTTCCTTTTTTGGTTTTATATAGCAGTGTTTAGAGAAAATATCGTGGAGATCTCTTTTATTTTATAATAAAATTACAACTATGATCTCTTTAGAACATAAGCCTTTTCATTTTCTGTACAAAATGATAGAACATGTAGCTTCCCCTAAACTGAGAAATCTGAGCAAGATTGGGAAAACAAAACGACTGCACCTGGAGGGGATGAAAAACACCAAAAAAACTGTGGTGAGGGGCGCCCTCCTGTGGACTGTTAGAGTCTTAACCGGAATGAAGGGAAGAAGGGCTCCATGGATAAAATGAAGACCGTTTCTTAGAGAATTTAAAATGAATTGTGCAAAGTCTGAATCCCTAGAAAAATCACAAGTGTCCTTTGCTATCAGTCGGGTCCTTTTGAAATAAAATCTTCGTCAACATATCTAAGTCCTTCCCACCATTTTTAAAACACTTGTGAGCAAAATTTTTTCTTACTAGAAACAAATAGCCAGGGTAGGTGGCTGCCATGTGGGATTCTCTGGTCCCTGATTTTGTCCTATGAAATAAGGATTGTTCTAGAGGAACTCTCAGGTCATTAGAGCCTTGAACACTATTAAATCTGATGACCATTTCAGCTTTCATGACCAAAACCTCTCTCCTCTTCCCTCCCCTCGTGAGGATGCAGTGCTGTGAATAAGAGAATTTACAAGACAAATGGAACTCTGCAGATACAATTAAATTAAGGATCTTCAGATGGGAAGAATCACCTGGACTATTCAGGTGAACCCAATATAGTCACAAGGATCCTTATAAAAGGGAGAAGGAAGACCAATTTCAGGGAAGGCAATGTGACAGCAGAGACAGGTCACAGTGACATGGCCACAGGCCAAGGGACATCCATATCCCCCAGAAGCTAGAAGAGACACTGAACGGATTCTCCCTTGGAGACTCCAGAAGGAACAGCCACCCTGACACCTTGCTTTCAGCCCTGTGAAACTCATTCCAGATGCCTGATCTCTGGAGAGTTAAAAGCACATTTTTGTGTTATTTCAAGTTACTAAACTTGTAGCAATTTATTATGGCAGCAATGGAAAATACTGTACAGATCTTTGATCAATAAGGATGTTTCTGCCTAATGATCATGTTATTTTGACTTTACAAAATCAATAATTCCCCAATATAATTGAATTTCATATTCAAATGTTCTTGAGTTTGTAGCTCTAATCACCTGTTCAACACACCTGCTTTCCTCACTAAATGAGCTTATTAGAGGGAGGGGGTGATGCAACACTGCCAGGCACAGGTGGCAGACACAAGGCTTGCAGGTCGAATCTGGCCCCTCATCTTGTTTCTACCTGGCAGCAGTGCTGAGCTCCTTGCCCCTAGTTAAGGAGTAGTTACATTTATATAGTCCTAAAATTACAATCGGCCCTTTGAAGGCTGATGTGCCCCCCTGTGAAAATGAGTTTGATACCCCTGCATTAATGTGTCCCCAAAAATGCTCAGGTCCTAACATAGAGTAGATGTTTGATAAAATCAGGTAAAATTGAAATGAATCACATCAATAATAGCTCTGATGTGAGATTTCTGAAAATTCAACTTCACTATTACAGTGATCTGTACCAAATCAGAAAGACATAACAGTATAATGACAGAGTCACTGCATGACAGTTGTCTTCATGCCTAATTTAAAATTTAATTGTTGTAACCGCTTTGAGAGATAGGTAGTATTATCATAGAGTTAGCCAAACTGAAGTTCGGAGGTCAGTGACTTGATAAACGTCATCCTGTGGGTGATTAGCAGAGACCAGGTTCAAACACTGGAAACAGCCACGGTGAACCACCCTGCATTCCTGACGAATGGCACCTGACTGACGTGTGCAGTGACAAGCAGGGTGGGGAGGAAACACAAACTGTTCAGACAAAACACCACCTGTTGTAAGTCACATGGCAGAACTGCTGGTGGTGGGTGTAATGGCCTCGGCCAGAGAGTGCCAGAAGCCTGGTGGATTAGAAGTGCTGATTAATAGTTAATATAAAATGCCATTTAGTTCCTGAGTTGAGATTGAGTAAGAATGAATATCGCCCACCCCTCACCCCACCCCATACACAAAATATCAGCTGCAGGAACAGCATATCTGCTGCTCTGGTACAATATGGTTCCTGGCTACCGTTGGATGCTGCGCTCTTGGACAGACTCACCTGGTAAGAGAAATGATGCCTCCTGAACATCTCTGTCCTTATTTCTGGAACCTATGACTGTGACTTTGAATGATAAAATGAACTTTGTAGAGATGACTAAATTAAGAATATTGAGATGGGAGAGTATCCTGAATTTTGTGGCTCTGAACATAATCACAAGTGTCCTCATAGGAGGGGACAGAGGGAGTTAACACACACAAAGAAGAATGCAATGTGCCTGAAGCAGAGACTGGGCTGCAGAGAGGAAGGAAGGGCTCTGGGGGAAAAGCGCGAGGAGCACAGCTCTGGACGTTGGGAGAGACAAAGAAACAGGCTCTCCTCCAGAGCCTCACAAGGACACCTTGACTTTGCCCAGTGAAAATGATTTGGGACTTCTGGCTTCCAGAGGCCGAAGAGAATAAGCTTGTATTGCTTTAAGCCACTCACATGGTAAGATTATCTTTGATTGCACAAATAGTTTAGTTTATGGGACAGGCATGATGCAGAAACTACTCCGGTACAGGGTGGGCAAAAGAAGGTTTACAGTTGTGAGTATTCAAAGCACAGAGTTTATTCTTGTATTATTATTTACTAATTATTGTATTATTTTCCACATGAACAGCTGTAAACCTACTTTTGCTCCACCGTGTATAGATCTGTCTCAAATCAGTTTTCTCATTGATTTTCATTATGAAATTGCAGATGCTGTTTTATAGAACCCAAAGAGAGCTGTTGCAGCTGCTTCTCTAGCAACTACCACATTGTTTTATTTTTAAAAATACTATACATAGAGAGAAGCTCACAAATCATAGCCGCAGTTGATGAATTTTGAAAATGTGTCCTTGTGTTATCACAGTCCATCAAGAAATAGAGTATTCCAGGGCTTCCAGCCAGGATGGAGGCGTAGGTAGATATGCTTTGCTTCCTTGCACTCCCAAAAGAAGGATAACAACCAATTTAAAAACAAAAAACTACCAGAACTGGCAGAAAATTGAACTTTATGAAGTCTGACAATTAAGATGTTGAAGAAACATTCATCCAGACCGGTAGGAGGAGCAGAGATGGGCAGCTGGCATGGAGAGGTTGCTCAGCAAGGCAGTACCTAGTGGACTGGGCAGTCCCACATTTGTGTGCAGATAAACTGGGAGGAACAACTGGTGAGGGAGACAGACCATGAAACCCAGGGTTCCAGTGCTGGGGAAAGAAAGTTTCAAAAACCTATGGCTGTAAAAATCTGTGGGAGTTGCAGCAGCAAGAGAAACTGCCAGTGTCACAGGAGAGTCCACTGGAGGGGCCTACGGGGTCCTAGAATGTTCACGCACCAGAGAATCAGCACCAGAAGGGTACAATTCACTTGTGGGAGGTGGGGGAAGTGACTGAAAGTGAGGTGAGAGCTGAGCAAGTGGCATTGTTCCCTCTCTGACCCCTCCTCCACAGACAGCACCACAATACAACAGAGTGGGTCTCCCTGCCCTGGCGTATACCTAAGGCTCTGCCCCTTACAATGTAACAGGTGCACTGAGACAAAGAAATATGGCCCAAATGAAGGAGCAAATCAAAACTCCAGAAAAAAACTAAGCAACAAGGAGATAGCCAAACTATCAGAAGCAGAATTCAAAACACTGGTAATTAGGATGCTCACAGAAATGATTGAGTATGGACACAAAATAGAGGAAGAAGTGAAGGCTAGGCAAAATGAAATAAAGGAAAATATTTAGAGAACCAACAGCTAGGGGGAGGAAACCTGGACTCAAATCAATAATTTGGAACATAAGGAAGAAATAAATGTTCAACCAGAACAGAATGAAGAAACAAGAATTCAACAAAATGAGGAGAGGCTTAGGAACCTCTGGGATAACTTTGAATGCTCCAACATCCAAATCATAGGGATGGCAGAAGGAGAAAAGGAAGAGCAAGAAATGGAAAATTTATTTGAAAAAAAAAAAAGAAAAGAAAACTTTCTTAATTTGGCAAAGGAAATAGACATAGAAGTCCAGGAAGTTCAGAAAGTCCCAAACAAGTTAGACCCAAAGAAGAACACAGCAAGACACATCATAATTAAATTAGCCAAGATAAAAGATAAGGAGAGATTCTTAAAAGCAGCAAGAGAAAAAGAGACTTATCTACAAAGGAGTTCCCAGAAGACTATCAGCTGATTTCCCAAAAGAAACCTTGCAGGCAAGGAGGGGCTGGAAAGAAGTATTCCAAGTCCTGAAAGGCAAGGACCTACATCCAAAATTACTCTATCCAGCAAAACTTTCATTTGGAATGGAAGGGCAGATAAAGTGCTTCCCAGATAAGGTCAAGTTCAAGGAGTTCATCATCACCAAGCCCTTATTATATGAAATGTTAAAGGGACTTATCTAAAAAAAAGAAGATCAAAACTGTGAGCAGTAAAATAACAACAAACTCACCACTGTCAACAACTGAACCTAAAACCAAAAACAAAGCAAACAACTAGAATAGGAACAGAGCCATAGAAATGGAGATCACAATGGAGGGTTTTCAGTGGGGATGGGGAAGGGGGGAGAATGGGGGAAATGGTACAGGGAATAAGAAACATAATTGGTAGGTACAAAATTGACAGGGGGAGGTTAAGAATAATATTGGAAATGGAAAAGCCAAAGAACTTATATATATGACCCATAGACATGAACTAAGGTGGGGGTATGCTGGAAGGAAAGAGGGTATAGGGCAGATAGGGATAAAGGGGAGAAAACGTGGGATAAGTATAATAGCATAATCAATAAAATATACTAAAAAAAGGAAACAGAGTATCCTCGGTATCCCAGAAAGTCCTGACTATACCTGTAACAGGTGTGGAACAAGGTTAAGAACAGGGTGTAGGCTGAGAGGCCCCTAGGAATATAGAAAAAAGAAAAAAAAAATCCCAAAGCCTCCACAGCCAAGGCAGGGGGAGTGAGAAGCTGAGCAAGGCCATTGAGAGTGACTCTGCATATCAATAACAGTGGGACAGGGTTATAGTCACATTATACAGCTTGCCTGCCCTGCTCAGGGTGAGGGAGATGGGCAAGATTTAACAAGTAATGTAGCTGGGAGGCAGGTCCCCAGTTGCTGGATGATACCCTAGTCACAGGGCCACAGCTGCCTGGAGTAACAGTGGCAACTGGGGAAAGGCAGGATGGCTGGGGGCGGGGGGAGAGGCTGGCAGATGTAGCCCTTTGTGGGAGGAGGTGGAAATGGGGTTACAGTGGAGATGCCAGGATTTAAACGAGGCACGGAAGCCACTTGTGCTCTGGGCTGCGTGGCTTGGGAAGAAGAAATGTTCTTGGCCATGCAGGGAGTAGTAGTGAGGGAAGAGACACACTGTCTGTAGTAGGGGGTTTGCCTTGCTGTTTGAAAGAGGCAGTGAGAAGGGAGAGGTAAGCTTGCAGCTCCATAGTCTACAGTGAGGAAGGAGGTCATGCCGCCTGGACTAATAAGAAAAGAGATGCCGCTGCTGTGATCGTGCCTGCTCTAGCCGACTCTGGAGCTGCAAAGGACTTCCTTGCAAATCCTGATCTGCTGCTGCACCTGGATTTTACCTGGATGATTAAGACCTGTGCCTTTGCTGAGTTTCACCACGATCCAGAGTAACATGACACATGCTTTTCTGGATTATTACGTGGAGGCTGATGGCAGCATATTCCAGATGCTGCACAGATAAGGGCATGGGAAACTTGTGAATGCTTTTGGCTAGTAGCCTAGTGGGAGGCATGGGACGTGCTGGGGCTCTTGGGAAAGAACGGCTCCTGGCTGAGGTGCTCTGAGCTCCCCCAAGTTGGAATGTTGTAAATGAAGGCCTGCTCCTTCCAGCATTAATTGGGTCACTCGCCAAGGCACCAGGTGGACGGCCCTGGTCTGCTCGGTAACACACTCTTCAGTCATCGCCTTCTGCAGAAAGCTACCTGTATCTCGATTTTCCCTGTTTTTAAACCTTATGTAAATGAAACCGACAGAATAACTTTTTTTCTTTCTAGCTTCTTTCACTCAGCATTATCTTTCTGAGCTTTGAAACGGTAGTTCTGAATCTTCCCGATTGAACAGTATTTCATTTTGTGTTTGTTTCCCGTTTATTTATCTACCACACCATTTCGGGACATTGTTTACACTTCGGGTTATTATGCACAGTGCTGCTCTGCACGTTCTTGTGCACATTTCTTCACACTCACGTCAGTGTTTCTGTAATCTATATATGTAACAGTGGGTTGGCTGGGCATGGGTTATGTGTTTGCTCAGCTTTGGGAATTACTACCAGATTTACCAAACAGCTACATTCATTTACATTCTCACCAAGAATGTATGAGCTCTGGGGTTTCTTGGTATTGGCACTCTGTTGATTTTAGCCATTATGAAGTGTGTGGTGTATCTCGGTACTATTTTAATTTTCATTTTGTGAGGTTCCTATTCTTCTCTGTTAGGTAACCTGACATTTTTTTAATGTGGGAGTTTAAAAAATATTCTGGATGTGAGTCATTTTCAGGATATCTCAATTTTTTATAGTGTTCATTTTCAATCCCTTAAATGGTGTTTTTGATGAACAGAAGTTTTCTACTTAAAACAAAATAACAAAAATTTAACAATATTTTTGTGTGGTTTGTTTAAGAAATGTGTACCTACCTCAAGGTCACAAGGATTGTCTTGCATGTTATTGTATAGAAACTGTACTGTTTTACCTTTTATGTTTAGTTCGCCAGTCACCTAGCTTTAATATATTTTTTGCATTCAGTAAGAACCACATTCTATTTTTTTCCATACGAGTGTTTAGTTGAGTGTACATTAATTGTTGAAAAAACTATACTTCATGAGCTCTTTGTTTTTTCCATAAATCAGGA
>VMDR010013020.1:0-25605 GCA_007922815.1 Macrotus californicus | reverse complement strand
GGCTGCACCAGTGTCATTTTAATCTTCTCTCTTGCAAACCTCTCTCTGGGTGGCTTCTCCATTCAGCCTGATAGTCGGGCATTGCATGATGACTCAGGGCTGCCTAAGCTCAGGCACAGCATCTCTTCTCTGTCCTTGCATTCGTCAAAGCAAATCCCAGATTGGAGGGCAGGAAACACAGACATGAACTCTTGTTGGGGGAAATAGGAAGGGCCTGCCGTGGTGTGAAGACATTTCAACTGTATTCACCCATCGGGCCATTTGTGGACACCGAGGTTGTTTCTAGGTTTTGTTGTTACCAACGATGCCATTGTGAGCATTCTCATGCATGTCTTCTGGTCCATGGCAGCAATATTGTGTCCTGCGTGTCTGACAAAGTGTGATTGTTGGGTCATAGAGTGTGGGGTTGGGGGTGGGCATTGCTGAGCTTCACAAGCAAGTACAAGTGTGGAATCAGTACCAGCAAGTGGTATCCATCGACACACTCATTACCAAAAACTAGGAGATCTTCATGATGCAAGACCCTTCTAATATTTCACATGCTCAGGTTTTCTGCTTGTAATCGTTGCCAATGAAAGGAGTGTGAAATGGAATCTCACTGTGGATTTTATGTGGTTGGTTGGTTGGTTTGCCCTGTTTGATCATGCCTTTACGTAATTTTTTTTTTTTCCCTGCTGGGAATGCCTGCTTGTGATAGTTACTCTTTTTTTTTTCTCTGTAGGAATACATGGTAGACTATTTTTGTAAATGACCCTATATCGTGTATTAACACTGCTTTTGCTAGCTTCTATTCAGAATACAAGTATATTGCAGTCAACATTTTTGAAAACACAGTAAAGTATTCACATATCATCAGAAAGAATCTCTGTATAAAAATGCCCTAGAAATAGCCGCGACTGATCATCTTGATGCCGTACTTTGTTTCTGATGATACTTTGTCCCATTTTAAGAAATGTTTTCAAATGGTTGGCTGTGCCTGGAAGTCTTTTGTAGCCATAAATATATGAAGAACTGTTTGATAGATCATTAGTTAATTTTATGTGGTTTCATAGGTTTCTTAGAGCAGAGACTTTAAATCTGTTTTTTTTTAGTTCTTCATGTTTAAATCTATTATTTCATCTAGTCTTTCAGCAAATTTACAGGGAAATGCAGTGTTCTGAGTAAAATGGTGAAAGCGTTTGGATGGTTAGACATTTTAATTATGAAGATTCTCATTTCATGTCTTTGTCATAAAAGCAGACAGTTATGGAGGCCGTTAGAGCTACCTGAACATAAAGAACCTAGACGATTTCAAATGCTCATGCCAAGATTATGCATATATCTAAAATGTGGATGCCGTATTCCATCTGCAATTATGTTTGATTGGTTTTATTCGTCATTTCCAGGAAGTCCCAAATGAATCACTAAAAAATAGACCATCAATTCCTCAATAGAAAATGAGTCATTATTGTGGAATATAATAGTCTAAAAACATCGTTTCCAAAAAAAAATGATTACCTTGCCAAGTGAATGTGTCCTGTCTTCCCGAGGGCAGAGTCATTCAAGGCTGGGAATGCGGTTTTGTTCATTGGCTGAATGGTTTGAGCTCATTTCAGCATATCGCCTAAACGCATGGATAACAGGGCAGAAAAACATGCAGCAAACACGTATGAAGTACAGAACGCTCTTCTTTCACTCACCTAGCGTTCCACTTGTAAATGAAGCTGATCAGAGGCATTCCGCTTTCTGATCTCTAGCATGTAATTGGCTGTGCAAGTGGTCCTGGTGAAAGAGCATAGAGCCATCAGTGATGTGTGTACTGATGGAATGAAACAGAGATGGAATCTAAGGGCGTACAAATAGTGATCGAAGTGACAAAGATTGTAATGGACATTCTGTGGAAAAACCTGCAGTGATTGTTTTGTAATTGGGATGTAAAGGGACTTTTTTTTTTTTTTTTTTAAACAAGCATCATCACTAAAGCAGAATGATGACTGAAGAAAAGATATGGAGTGTATAGAAAATCTCCAAAGCCGAAATGATGGAGTCAATAACATTTCGTTGATTCAAAAGTATACAACAGGAAGGTTTTATTATTTCTGAAAGCTCTTTGTAAGGATATTTTATATAGAAACATATGCCTGGCATGCATTTAAACCCTATTCCAAGTAAGAGCATCGATAAATAGCTCGTTTGTCCCCATGTTGCCACTGTCCACCTCTGTAATTGTAGGCTCATGACTTAACCTTCTGCACCTCAGTTTCCTCATCTGTAAAGCTGAATAATTAAAATTCCAAATATAGAAGGACTATATGAATGGCTTAAAGTTATAAATGTAAAGTCATTTAGAGAAGTTCAGACTAATTTCGTGTGCACTTCATCCACAGTAGCTAATTAGTAGAATTCTAATTGTATGCATTCTCTAAGCATCTTTATTCACTGAGGTAAGCAATTTCTATGTCCTATTTTTTTAGATAGGAGAATGTGTGAATCATGGGAAGTTCTTATTTAGGAAGTATGGAGAGTGATGTTGCTTTCACATCAATCTCCTTTTTCCAAAGGCAGAAAACCATCATCACTTTCAAGGAGAAACACTTTATTTAAATGTTTGGCTGGTGGACTTGTTCTTTACTGACTGACATTATCATCAATCCTGCTCCTGACTGGCTGTGCCTGAGTATCAAGTCATCTCCGCTTATATATGATATATATGTATACACACACATACATAGATATATAGACATATACATACATACACAGGTGTTTGTGTATATGTGTCTATATACGTATGCACGTTTGTACATAGATATGCATTACCTTTTTTTTCCTTCTACTTTAATTTCTGCTTATATAGTATTTTGTTTTCTTATATTTGTCTAAAACACAGGCATTTCTACATCCATTAACAGAATTGAATTACCCCATATACTTTATGAATAGGAAAAGGGCTGTAATAGACCTGGAAATGGTGCCACACATACAATTAAAGGAAAACCGAAGCCAGATTTTTCCCTCAGAAACTGAAGGTAAAAGCATAAATTCCCATTTTCAGGCTCGTTAGCATTATCACTGAAGAGTTATGTGGAAGAAGATAGGGAAAAAAAGCTTACTTGTAAACTGTGAGAAAAGTAGGAATGTTTAATCAGCAGAGGAGATTGAGCAGAAAGCTATATACCTCAGAACAGAGAATTTTGTGGTTCCTTCCCCATTCTCAAATGATGGGTTTTGCATCTTCCATCAAAGAGAAAGTGGAAGCCATTGAAGAAAACATTCAGAAGCTGCTATCTCCGTGTCCAGCCACCTGTCCCCACACATGCTGCTTTCCCCCGCACTATCGAAGGGCTTTGCAGCTTCAATCTTGGGCCCAGTCTCACCTTTGGAATACAGATCCTGGCCATGCACCTGCACACTTCCCCCAAAAGAAAGTTATCATCAAAGTCTCCAAGAACTTTCTCGTCGTGAAACCCAATGGCACATCATTGGGCTTCACTGTATTTGATCTCAGTGTCTGAGCGAGTAGATTACTTCCCCCTTTGTGATGTCAATGCTTCAGTTACTGTTCAGGACAGAACTCTCTTGGTTTTCTTCATTCCTCTTCTTGCCATGCACTGACTTTTGCTGGTTCCACATGTTTCCTGTGTCTCTTTTTATTGAATGTAACTTGTATTGTATTGTTTACATGACCTTTTATCCATTTATACCCACCTCACCCGCTAATCACCGCACTATTGTCCATAGCCATGAATCCGTTTTCCCTTTTGCTCAATCCCTGCACCCCTAAACCTGCCCCTCTGACTGCCATCTGCTCTCTGTTCGTGAGTCTGTCTCTGTTGTGCTTGTTGGTGGAGTTTGTTCATTGGATTCCACATATGAGTGAAATCATATGATAATAGTCTTTCTTTGGCTGGCTTATTTCACTTAGCATAATGTTCTCCAGGTGACTCCATAGTGTTGCAAAAGGTAAAAGTTTTCTTCTTTTTTATGTCTGAGTAGTATTCCATTGTGTAAATGTCCCATAGTTGTTTTATCCACTCATCTACTGATGGGCACTAGGGCTAATTCCATATCTTGGCAATGGTAAATAGGCTGCCATGAACAGACGATGCTTATGTTCTTCAAAGCAGTTGTTTTGGCTGCCTTTGTACGTATTGCCAGAAGTGGGACTGCTGGGTTAAAAGGCAGATCCATTTTTATCGTTTGAGATATTTCCGTACAAGCTTTCCACAGGGGGTACACCAGCCTGCATGCCCAATAGCAATGCAAAAGGGTTCCCCTTTCTCCACAGTCTTGCCAGCACTTGTTGTTTGTTGATTTATTGATGATAGCCATTCTGACAGGTGTGAGTTGGTATTTCATTGCAGTGTTAAGTTGCGTTTCGCTGTTGTTAGTGACCTTGAGCATCTTTCATATGTCTATTGGCCATCTGTATGTCTTCTTTAGAGAAGTTTCTATTTAGGTCCTTTGCCCATTTTTTAATCGGGTTGTTTGGAGTTTTTGGTGTTGGGTCTCATAAGTATTTTGTAAATTGTGGACATTAACCCCTTATCAGATGTATCAGTGAATATGTTCTGCCATTCTGTGGGTTGTCTTTTGATTTTGTTGATTTCCTTTGCTGTGCAAAATCTCTGTAGTTCCATAGATGCCGAAAAAGCACTTGATAACATCCAGCACGCATTTATGATCAAAACTCTCAACAAAGTGGCAATTGAGGGATCATACCTAAATATAATAAAAGCCACATATGACAAACCCACTTCCAGCATCATACTAAAGAGGCAAAAACTGCAAGCATTCCCCTTAAGATTGGGAACAACACAGGGATGTCCGTTTGTACCTCTAGTGTTCAACAGAGTACTGGAAGTCCTAGCCACAGCAATCTGACAAGCAATAGACATAAAAGGTATCCAAATTGGAAAGGAAGCACTAAAACTGTCCTTATTCACAGATGACGTGATACTGTACGGAGAGAACCCCAAAGATTCCCCCAGAAAGAAACTACTAGAACTGATCAAGGAGTTCTGCAAAAGAGCAGGATACAAAAATCATATCCAGAAATCAGTTGCATTTTTATACACCAATAACAAACGAACAGGAAGGGAAATCGAGAAGACAATTGCATTCACAATTGCTTCAAAAAATGAAATAAAATATCTAGGAATAAACCTAACCAAGGATTGAAAAGACCTGTACTTGGAAAATTATAAGACACTTAGGAAGGAAAGTGAAGAAGATAAAAATAAGTGAAAGCACATACCATGTTCAAGGATAGGCTGCATTCTCATCATGAAAAGGTCTATACTCCTCGAAACAATCTGTAGATTCAGTGCAATTCCTATCAAGATTCCTGTTTCCCAGAACTAGAACAAATATTTCAAAAATGTAGATGGAACCACGAAAGGCCCCATGCAGCAACAGTGATCCCGAGAAAGCAGAACAACGTTGCAGGAATCACGCTACCTACTATTAAACTGTACTACAAGGCCATAGTAATCAAAACAGCGTGGTATGGCATAAAAACAGACATATCGATCCATGGAACAGGATAGAGCGCCCAGAAATAAACGTGTACCTTTATAGTCAATTAAGATGGAACAGGAAAAGCAAGGATGTACACTGGGCTAAAGATAGTTTGTTCAATACATGGTGTTGGGAAAACATGCCACAAAATGGAAGTAGACCACCTTCTGACACCACACACAAGAATAAATTCAAAATGGATCAGAGACTTAAATGTTAGACCTGAAACCCTAAAACTCCCAGAGGAAAACAGAGGCAGCAAAATGTCAGGCCTTGCTTGCAGCAAGTGTTTATTGCATGTATGTCCCCAGGCCAGGGAAACAGAAGAAAAGGCCAATGGGACTCCATGGAACTAAAAAGTGTCTTCCTTCTCTTAATATTGGAATATTCGGGAATCTATTGGTGGACCTCTGTGTATAAAATAATTCTAGTGATTCCGCCTGACCGTATGACTTTAAAGACCAGCGAGCTGGTGAAACTTGCAAATTTATCACTCCATCTCTGATGTAGCCTCTGAAGATTTTGTAACATAACGAATTGCTCACTAGCTCCATTCGGACATACAGATCAACATTAATATGCCTGGCTCCTACTGCCCACAGACTTGTTCTCCATGTTTGCAAGCTATATCTTTCAAACTATACCCTTAAAGTACACCTGTGTCCTTTACATAGGCCTCAGTCACCTTTCGACCCTTTCTTCTCTTTGTTAGAACAAAATCATCCACGTCCAATGTGTATTGTCCTTGTTCCGGACCTAGAATCAACCACCTCTGTAAGAAGCATCCATGTTTCAAAGAATATACACTGTCTTCTTGTATTTTTAAATGTTGACTTATTTTCTGTCACTTTCAACGTCTCACCAAAAAATTGTTGAAAGAAGTAGAAAATATGCAACACAAATTTAATATGTTTACAGTTCTAATGTATAAACAATAGGAACCATGAACAGTGAAAAGAACCACAGATACGTTTTCTTTATGTTGAATGTCTGTAAAATGTCATTTTAATGATCAACACATTGTGCTGAAAGCAATGTTTTGAAGAGATAAGTGAGTTTCTGTAGTATAAATGAGCTCAACTATAGTAATTATGTGCAATCTCTTTAGATTAAGCATGCACTATTTCAGACAAGACGAATAGACTTCCTAGGCCAAAGGCAGAGTTGGTGTTGCAGGTAAGCAAACCTAGAGGCAGGATCTTCTGTTTCCTTTACACATTTTTCAATTAACACTTACCCTGTGGATCAGCCTGCTTCTCCCCAAGGTAGTGCCACGGGCAGATAAATGATGAACTTGCTTTCCCAGACTACCTCCAAAGCACTGAACTATTTTAATTGTAGATCCATGTGGGGAGATGATTGATGTGGAAAAGGAACCGGAGTTGCTCACTATCTCACTTTATAGAATTCCCTTCCATTTATCATTCACTATATAAAAGCCCTCCAGATTAGTTTTGTTTAAAGATTATTTGCATTTAAATTGTGAGGATAGAGTAGAGCACTTGTATTTATGATGGAGGTTAAAAGCTAAAGTCCTCAGTGGTTTAATCTTTTTGAGAACAATATTCCCTAAAGCAACCCGAAGCATTGACTCTGCTACAATATTGGGCGGAAATTCCTTCAGCTACGGAGATACTGTAGAGTCAATAATATAAAAGAGAAAAAAAGTGTCTTGATTTTGTGCTAGTTTGGAGCCAAAATGATATTCAAGGAGAATAAGAGTCCTCAGTGTGAGTTACTCTCTACAAACAAAAAGGAAGCTTTTTATTTCTGAAATGACAACGGTCTAAGCCAATGTTTTTCTCAAGTATCACGCAGAGTTAATTGACTTCCGGCAACCTACATTATGTCGTTACCTTACAGTTCAATGTAAAATTGTTAAGCAGAGGAATTTAGAAATGCTAGAATGGAAACATTGGGCATAAAGTAAACTGGAACGTAGCATCACAGCAATTCTGAACAGATTGCGCACAATGCAGGTCGTAGCTGCGAGTGTAAAGCACCATAATCTATATTCTGCTGTTCATTTCTCAGAGGTCACGGGGCCGCCCGTATGAGTGAGCAATCATCCTGTTGAGTTTTTACCAGGGAAGAGATCTTAATGGAAGGACTCCTGAAAGCTTTTTATTTCAACAGGTTTACGATAAGTATGAAAGAACCTATGTAGAATTCTTCACAGAGGACCATTTGTATGTTAGTTTTGACATGAGACATTAAAGGCCCTGGTTTTATATGTAAAAAGTGTTGAAGCAACAAGACTATTTGGGTAAGGCCAAACAAAAAGAAAAGACTGTGTATCTAACGTGAAGATGATGAAGGACAATGGTATTTATTCACTTTGCCAGCTGCATGCTAGCTTGCTCATCTCTATGTGAAAGTGACATCTCAAAAAGCGAGTGATTTGATGTTACAATCGTGCATTTGGTTGATCGTGTTTGATAGATTCTGCTAAAGAACTGGGTTTTATACTATCGTATGCAGACTAGTTATTAGAGGTGGAATTGAAAATTGGAAAGTGCGAGCAGTCTGTTGATTGTCTTTGAAAGGATAGTGAATGCGTGGTTATGGTGAACAGTTAGGGAAATATATATTTTCCATAAAATACTGTGTCACGTGCATGGAATGCCTAAATGTAGGAAATTCACCTGTAAGTAACCATACCTCACTGTGTATATACTGCAGAGGTAGATTTTGCTAGAGTAGAATTCAAAATAATAGAAATGATTTCACTAAATCAGAAATCTGCATGAAATCAATGCCTCCATTTCAAAAGACACGGGATGTGTTTTATAGTCAATTGTAAATAGCAATTGCAAGTAGCAAGTTTGAAATAAAAGTCTTCAAAATAGGTAATTGTGGTTTTGTACATGATAAGTATGTAGGGAAAAAAGTCTCGCAAGATTTCCCAAGTCAACCCATAGCTGACCTGTGTGGAAGTAAAGCAAGTATGTTGTTAAAATCGATCCATGACAAGGATGAGAAACTGAAAGACTGATGCACATTTTCCCACGTCAAAAATTGATGTTGCGTATGTGCTAATATCTATGTTCTTTTAATGCACTCCACTCTCCCTGCATTTGAAGGACCCTTCCAGAAATAGTGAGCAGGAAAAATATAGAATGCGCAGCTTTTCACATTTCCCCCGAAGAACCCCGAGCAAGGTTATGTGGAAGTCTTCCCTGGATGTTTGTTGTGCTCTTCAGATTTCCAGCTGTGCCTCATTCAAGCCCTTGACCTTTGCTCCTGAGTATACTTCTTATCTAGAATCCCAACTCGTTGATTCCTAGCACACCTGAATCAGACACTAAAATATCTACAGTAACCTATGTGTTTTTAATGTGGTTCTCAGAAATGAGCTTCAGAAGAAAAGCTGCAAGAGGTACTTCTCATCATTCATGTTTGCGTGGGTCCTAAGCAGATGAAGATTCCTGACGTGGCCAGCTGAGGGGGACATGTCAACATTTCCCAGCTGCCCTTCGCAGCCCCCAGCACCTCAGTCTGTCCCACCCATGGGCGAGTCATGGACGATCTGTGCAGAAGCAGCCTTACCCCACCGAGGCTTGTAACTTCACCCCATGTCTGTAACTTTCTTTTCAACTGTCTAAAAACAGGATTTTCTTTTATATGTGTAAGGTCAGGGATCCTTCGTTGTAGTATAATGAATGAGTAGAGGGGAATAGGACTGGGCGGGTTGTTTGTTGTTTTTCTCATCTCAATGTCTCTCCTAATAATAGAAAATCATCCCAGCCCTGACTGGGGTGGCCCAGGGAGTTGGCATGCATCCCACAAAGTGATAGAAAAACATTTCACTGTGTTGGATCTGTTGCCTGAAAGACTTTTATGATCATGAAATGGTGATAGAACAAAAGCATGCGTAATTTGTAAAGCAAAATGCTAAACAAATCGAAACCCATCACCCTTAAGACTACCGAATTAGGAAGGGTTTGTAGCTTCTGTGGCATTCAGAAGTAAACATCTTCATCCAGTTGGATCCCACTCCTCCGGGAGGCTTTTTTTTTGGGGGGGGGGGAATTTTATGTATTGTATTTTATTTTTTAAAATTACTTTGTTGTTATTCATTTGCAGTTGTTTGCATTGTCTTCCCACCACTCCCCCCCCCCCCCAGCCAATCCCACCTCCCTCCTTTGCTCCCACCCTCCCCCTTGGTTATATCCATGTGTCCTTTACAGTGTTTCCTGGAAACCCGTGCCCTCACTGTTCCCTCCCCCTTCCCCTCTGGCCACTGTGAGATTGTTCTTAATTTCAATGTCTCTGGTTGTATTTTGTTTGCTGTTTTCTTTTGTCGATTATGTTCCAGTGAAAGGTGAGATCATGTGGTATTTCTCCCTCACCGCCTGGCTTATTTCACTTAGCATAATGCTCTCTAGTTCCATCCATGCTGTTGCAAAGGGTAGGAGCTCCTTCCTTCTCTCTGCTGCGTAGAATTCCATTGTGTAAATACACCATAGTTTTTGGATCCACTCATTGAGTGATGGGCACTTAGGTTTTATGTGAAATATTGCATGTAGCATGTCGTGAGTGTCTCTATAAGTTTAGGACTGGGCAGTGTATGACGAGGTTTCGCTTGGTTTTCAATATGACGCCCTCGGATTCAGGTACCTGAGCTTAAAAATGTGAGTTGCTTTTTTTCCCTGCTGAATGTGAATATATAAATATATCATCGTTTATTTTCCATTCAGCTGTCCATGAAGACTTGGGAAATTTCCCTTTTTTCCTATCTGAAATTAGACTACTGTAAGCATTCTTGAAAGTATCTGCTGGAGTACATGTCAAAATAGTGTAATGGCATTTATAGAAATTTCAAAGCAAACGACATTGTTCCTTCACCGTATAACGTCAAATTAATTTCCAATTCATTCTTTTAACTGGATGTGTAGAAAATGTATGACATAGTGTTTTGAGGTAACATTTCCCTGACTAATAAAGTACTTCTTGAGCAATAGATAGTATTTAGAAAGCCGGCTTCATCTTCTTCAGTAATCCCTGAACTCACCCTTAGTTATCGCATTCATCGTCATGACACTATTTCCCCGGTGAAAGCAGCTGCGAGTCACTGACGTGGTAATCCTTAGGCTGATGGTCCTGTGCCTTTGACTTGCTCCTGGTTGGAGTTAGGGACGGTTTTTCTTTCTGTTTGTGGGTCAGGGGGGCTTGAAGCATCATTGCCCTTTTTCTCCCCTGCTGACGAGTTCCCTGCCACGCTTCACCCCTGCATCCCAATGCGGAACACACCCCTCCTCCCGAAATTACTGTTCAAGTGCCATCCCTTTTGTATTGAACCCCGAGTGCACGACTACTGTCTTTAATCCTACCCAATCTCCCCTGAACAGGGAAATATCTCAAAGAGAATCTAGGGCCCCAGGCTTCAAAAGCTATTCCTCAGTGTACTTGGAAATGGTTTCAAAATGGATGTTCACTGAAATTGTAGATCAAACATTGAGCATAGAGAAAGCCAAGGTCATGACTAGTCAGTTGACAATTATGTCTGTAAAAGCTTACCTGGAGAGAGTACCCCTGCTGTGCTTTGTATCTGCAATGATGAATTTACACGAGAAGGTGAATGAAAGTATTGTGGAGTACGGGCCCGTGATCTGGCCCAAAAAGTTTGCAGGCATGACCTCAGTCATTAAGCCACTGAAAGGAGATGACAGGCAGGTCAGACAGGTTTAAAGAGTGTCTAGAACGGAAATAGCAATTGGGCTCAGGTGAGCACGCACAGAGCAAAGTGACCGACTGGAGCAGTAATTTATATGTTTTCAGAGAAAAAGCCAAATTGTTTGCATGGAGATGGAGCAGGTGAGCTCGTGCTGCAGCGGCACCTCCTCCCCAGCTGGGAGGAGCAGAGGCCATGGAGCTGGGTGGTGAGTGAGTTCCTGTAGGCGGTAGTCATTCTGTTGCCCCGGGCCTCTTGCTCCTTGGTGTTTTCGCACATGATGCCCCTCCGCCATCTTGGTCTTTGCACTTGACATCCTTTGAAGGTCAGGGGTCCTTTTCAGTTCCGGGAAGAAAGCATAGGTGATGACAGAGTTTCGGTATTGAGAAACTCCAGGGTGTTTTGGATGACAGCTCAGTGACAGCACTGTGTGTGTGTGTGTGTGTGTGTGTGTACACACACACACACACACAGATGTGACCAATAGACCTGACCTTTTCTGTACATTGTGTGTTCTTGAGTTTGAATGAACTTACAGTAATGTGTATGTATACCAAGGCCAAATGTATCCCCACATGTTAATGAGATGAAAAAGAATTGTATGGCCCAAGATGTCAAAGACGTAAAACGTGAATAGGAAAGAAAAAGTAGGCACTAATATGCTATTACCTTCTCATCAGGTCATGAGTTGATACTTCAACATTGTGTTGCAGGGAACAATCCTGTATGTTTTTAAAAAAATACCACACTGTATCAGTTTTCATTATTTGTCCCATATTTTTTCGTCAGAGTATATCTGACAGTTTCTGAAGATATGTGTTCTTTGAGTCATTGTGAAAACTTATCCAGCACATGTCTGTCTGACCCATGAACTGTGAGAAATGATTTTTGACTTTTTGAACCCCGGTTGGAGATATGGGTTTAGGCAAGCCCATAAAGACAGCAGTGCTGAACCTGAGCAACAGAAACAAACCCAGAAAAGCATCCAATGCAAGCCCTCTCTCATATTCTTCTTCTATATGTTCTCCTGTGTGGACTGTGCTCCTGTAAAAGTGAGGAAAACTGTGAATGTACAATACAAAGACCACCCGTGTAAGGGTGTTGCTACTAAAGTGAGTTGATTCCCTCACCGAGTCGACTAGGCATTGCTGGATGCTGAAGCCATGACATCATTTCGTAAATGTCTTTTATCCACGTGGGAGAGGCGAATGAGAAATCAGGATCCTAGCTGTCCCATGATGAGTCAGGAAATGTGAGGCTAAGCATAGAACCAGTTCCAAGGGTATGAAGTGAATGCAAAATACTTACAAATAGTAGTCTATGGATTGGAACTATGGAGTAAAGACATTGAGCAGTATGACAGTGCTTCATGAGTGACCATGCCTGATGCTGAGATTGGAATCCAGTCAAGGATGCTTCCACCCCAGCATGCACATAAGCATTGCTTGTCGGTCACCTTCTCCAGCATGCCCATCAATACACTGGTCCCTCTGGTGCCTCTCTGCAGCCTCATCACACAGCACCCAGCAGCTGCGTCTGACTTCAGCTCCTAGCACGCGGAGCTATGTACTGTTGCCAACGATGCTAGTCAGAGGTGTAGCTTCCCTTTGCATGATATCTGCTGCTGTAGTCAGTGGCAGCTCTGCCCCATTAAATAGAACATTCCAGAAAGAAAGAGTTTGTGAGTGTTCAGTTGCATGCTTCTGAGTCCCCCACTAGTCACTGAGTAGCCCCCTTGGTTATTTGCGTCGCCAGTGGTCTGGCAGCGTTTGCGTTTAAGTAATTCTAATGTTACTGGATAATGGCCGCAAAGGCATTTACATAGCATTTAGTGTAGTATATTGTTGTAACTGTGCGATTGTGTTCGTAGTAATTGTTGTTCATCCCGGACAGTGCCTAATTTATGACTAAAAGCGTATCAATGGTAAGTAGGTAAATACAGAAAGATAAAGTATATATAGGGTTTGGTACCACCCCAGGTTCGAGTTTCCATGAGGTGGGAGGGGGTCTTGGTGCATGTCCCCTACAGATAAGAGGGGGGGGACTCCTGTGTCTGTGTCCTTTTCACACTGAACTCACACAGCACCCTTCGGGACCAAGCTTCCTAACTATGCAGACTGCATTGATGCTTTCCTTGTGTGGGCCTTGACCCTCCATCAGTGCAGGAAGAATGTGGTACTTCAGTCTTGATTTCTTACTATGTGTCCTTTTGCCTGGGCTCAGCCCTGTAGTGACAGTGTGTTTCAGAAGAGTTTCTATTCGCAATCCCCACAACAGCCTGATTAGAAAAAATGTGTGTGGACTGAACTGAATATCGTCTGTGACACTATGTAGTACTGGCTTCAATATAGTAAGTATGACAGAGCCTATGTAAATACAAGTGACTTACAAAACACTGTGTTGGAATGAGATGAGATTTTAGAGTGCCTGATAGCTTCCAGAAGTCTTTGCTAAGGGATGTAAGTCATGGTCACGTCCACTTTGACTTCAAGGGGCTTAAAATCTCGCAAATTGGACAGCTATGCCATTTTTTACGAAGCAAAACAGAACAATCCTGTGTGCGTCAAGCTCTTTGAAAATGAACAGTAATGAGAATAGAAACAGCACATGAGCTCGAGATCAAAAGTATCGTTGTGGGTGACATTTGAGATGAGATCTGAGGATCACCGATTTTGGCGCACGCCATATGTTCCGTGAACACTGGGGTGTACTGGGGATGTAGCGTGGATCCTCACCGTGAAATTTCAAAGGCCAAAGTAATATTTTGTGTATAATTTATTAGGCAATATCGAGCTAGTAAATGTCTAGGACTAGAAAAGAAGAGGATGAGGCATACACCTTTGAATGTCATGAAAAGAGGCTGCTGCTTGCCGAGGATTGTGATGACCTCTTTGAAACGGCCAGGAAGCAAGGTAAGGACAAATACACGGCGACAACCATGCCAAGTCTAGCTGCAAACGCAGTGATGGGATTGCATTGGGAAATGAGAAGGCCGTGAGAGATGGAAATGGAAATGATCGGTTGGGCAAGTGCTTCACAAAGAGCCAGGGAGGAGTTGACGATGATACCTCTGAGAATTGGAGTGTGGGTAGTGGGGCAAATTATGGGCACATAGTAGACAAAGAACTTAGTGAAAAAGATGTTCTGAAAAGAAAATGATGTGGACCAAGGAAGTGGTCAAAGACTTCTTACGGGTTAACCCACAGGGGCCAACACAAGGTCTGTGGGCTGCATCCGGCCGTCTGCCTTGTTTTGTCGGGCCCGGTGCCTTGTTGGTGCCCGGCGGCGGCAGCACCACCAAGCTCTCGCTTCACTGTGAAGGAGCAGTGACGTGTATGCCGTCCTGAAGTGACGTTCCGCCCCATGAGAGCCACCGGGAGGCTGATGTGGCCCCCGGTGAAAATGAGTTTGACAGCCTCGGTAGCATATGCGGTCACATATGCTGGAGTGAAAACAGTAATTGTACTAAGTCTTTATGTTATTTAACGTTAGTATCATGCTGAAGAAAAGTGCTGCTTAGCGGAGGCTCAAAGATCTACGTAACAAAGAAAAGCTACACTGCCGTGCCCTGGCCGAGTGGCTCAGTTGGTTGGAGCAGCACGCCATACCCCAACAGTTTGCAGATTCAGTGCCCCGGCAGGGCACATATCTAGGCTGTGGGTTCGGTGTCTGGGCAGGGTACGCTGTGCAGGCAACCAATTGATGTTTCTTCCTCACAGTGATGTTTCTCTTTATGTTTGTCTGTCCCTTCCCCAACGTCTTCTTTCTCTAAAATCAATAAGCATATCCTCTGGCAAGGATTAAAAAATATACATACACAGGATGCGCCTGGGTCTTGTACTGAGCAGTGCACTCAGACCATGCCAAATGCCATGAGGTTCCATTTGCACCATGAAGTGTTGCATTCAGAGAGCAGATTGCAGAGACAAAGCCGTTTCTGTTGTCTGTCATGGCGAAACGTGGAATTGCGTCTCTACCAATCTACTTGCTACATTATTTGAGAGAATGGAAAATATTTGCATGGGTTTCCTAATGAAAAGTCCAAGGATTAAATTCGCATAATAATTCTAAATGGAGTTGAAAGGTACAACTCCGACCTAATTGTAGAAATCGCGTTTTCTCAGCCATCTGCTCTCTTTAAAATTCCACAGTTGGGCATCTTCCCGGGTCTGCACTTGGTGTTGTACAGAACGCTCCGGGCATGTACTGCATCTCCATTGTCACCTAATTAGAGATTTAGCCCGCGGTTGCTTAGTGTGAATCAATTGCTTCTGTCTTTGAAGATGATGCCACAGCCCCAAGGACAGAACGCGTAGATCCGATGGCAGTTGCTAGGTTTCTGGCAGTGATTTCGGGGAAGACCGTGTTGTGTGTTTCAGTGAGTTGTGAGCGTCATAGCAGGCCTTTCAGCTTCAAAAGATGCATCAGGTGGACTGTAGGGAAGAGGCAGAAATGTGCATTTGTGAGCATTGATGACTCCGAGGCCTGTGTAGACGGCAGATTTGTCTTCCTCAGCGAGAGAGGGATTCTGTCCATTGCATGGGTGTCCCTGCTGGAGTCTCTGCAGTCAATGAAGGTGTCAGCATATCTACGTCTGCATCGCAAAGCAGTCTTCCCTGTGAATGCAATGCTGCGTTTCCTCAGCAAAGAAAGAAAGGGTCTTGGAAAAGAAATGTTCTCAGGTGTGAAGAATATCCTTTAAGAAAAAAAGGTTTTCCGCAATTCAAAGAACACACTGCAGCTGAAAGGAAAAAAAAGGGACTTGCTTTGTATAACACTAAAACCTTCTTGTGTGCCTGTACCTGGCATCGCCCTAAGAATTCAACCGTATTGCTGTCCTCAGGCATGTCATTGGATTCTGTGTGTGTGTGTGTGTGTGTGTGTGTGTGTCTAATATCCAACTCTCAGGCAATGAAGCCTTCACAACAAGATCAAAGAAAACAATGAATTGCATTTTCATTCTTCCCAGAAAAGTATTCGAATACATTTCATAAGGAGAGACAATCATCTTAAAAGATCTCTAAGTCTAGTAAAGGACTTGCATATGAATGCACCAGAGGAAAAAAATAAATCTTGTTTAGTATTGCTTAGGACAGGTATCCAACTTCAAATAGCATCATGTAATTGCCTGTATAGTATGGCTGGTATTGATGGATAGTCTTATTTTGCTAAAAGAAAGAATTATACCAATGGGAAAAAGATACAGATAACCATTATAGCCTGTGACTAATGCACAGAAAATGCACTGGCAATGGTGATACACAGGGTGAAGTCGAAATAAGTCTCTCGTGATCATCATGTAAATGTGTTATGAATTCTAACCAAGTAGAAGCTGGGAGGACCCCAATCTATACACCTTGCTCACTCTGGCCGAATGTATGAATTTCAATGTCGTGGCTAGAGCGTTGCTGCCAATGTTACTAAGCTAACTCGAGTGTCTTTTTATGTTTGTCATGCCCGCAGCTTCATAACGTCAATAAGTATGTAGAAAATGATGTTCTTTGGAGAAGGGTGGCCCTTTTTCCCTATGGGCACCTTCGGGCCAGACTGCCACTGCCACAGTGAGGAGGGGCTGTCAGCAATGAAGCAGTCCATGTGACGACAGCCACTCACCCTCACTCAGAACTGGACTCACTCCACCACACGGATGGGGCAAATGCCCCCCAAAGCCAAACGGGAGGCCGTGAGTCCAAAGGAGCGAGGGCTTTCCAAAAATCTGTGCACGCGCTGTAGGTCCCAGGCCACAGGGAGCATTGACTCAGGTTTCCTGCGAAGGAACGACCCTCTGTGATTGTGAATACGGGAGTGCCTCGGTTGTGCCCTCCTGTCACGTGTGCACGGCAAAAACAGTACCCACGTGTCTCCTTTTTCTAATCAGTTTTCCAATGCAAGTGAAGTGACAAGTTCCCCGGGATAAACCAGGACCGTCTCGGTAGGTCGTGGAAATGCCATGCCATCCTAAGGAGCGGTTCTGTCTGCGATCCTTGCCTGCAGAAACATGACTTTTCTGTCTCCAAAAGCTCTAAGCTCTGTCCAACCTGCGAGAAATGTGTTCTGTTCTGTCCTCAGTCCATCCGAGTGAACTGATATCTTCTGACACATTATCACGGCCAAACGTCCAGCCGTAGGGGAATGTGTGCTTTGGTGGAAGTCTATGCAGCATCTATGGCACAGCCTGCCAGGTTAGCTGATTCGGACTTGATGGCAGCTATTGTATACTTTCCCAAGCTGTAGACAGCTGTAGCATTGCACAGCGATTCTTTCCTGTAGACACGGAAGGGCTTGTGTCCTGGGGGTACAGACACCCCGTGGAGAAAACACTCTTCCTCTAAAATAATGAGCAATCTTTTAAAAGAAAAATGAGAGAAAAGCATGTGCCTGTAACAAACACGCTAATATATAGTCTTCTTTGTATTTGTGTGAGAGGCAGGAGGTAATCCCCTGGTAAAAATGATTGTGATTTTCAGGAAGGTATCTTACATCGTATGTTCCTGTGGGCTCTGTCTGGCTGCCCGTCCCTCGTGGCTGGCCATCCTGTGCACTGGGGTCCTCATTGTATGCAGCGAAGGTCACCAGTACAGCCCCAGGGAGAATAGAAGGACGTTTGTATCCAATCCAACATTTCCTCATTCTACGTGGTCTGCGGCCCTTGTATGGAAGACTGGAAATCATTATCAAGTTGTATGAAAGGTCTTGTTACAGTCAGGTTATCGAGTTAGTCACCCACGCGCACACAAACGTGCCAGTAGAATGCTCTCCAGACAAAAGGAATGGCAGGAATAAATTGGAGGAGGTCAGAACTCGTGGAGTGACGGCGAGTACAGCAGAGCACCCGGAATTCTGACTAAATAACCAGGAAGACAGCGTGGGAGCAAGCTCAAAGGAAAACGCTTTGACGGGGAAGACTTGGGGTACTTTTCTTGCTTTGAGTTTCAAGTTCCCATGGTTGTGTGTGTGAATGACAGCAAGGGTGGCGAGCTTTGGTTTCTGTATACCTTTCTTGTACATGTGTATGTACAAGAGTATAATTTTGGGTTGTCCTTTTCTGGTATGAGTTTGGAAATTATGGTATCGTTGTTCAATGACGGTTGTCTGCATTACCCCCCTGCCACTGCCCCCCACCCCAGCCAAAGCCACCTCCCTCCCTTGCTTCCACCGTTCCCCTCGGGTCTGTCCATGTGTCCTTTAGAGTAGTTTCTGTCGTTTAAAGTCATGCCCCAAGGAGCTGAGATAACTGTGAGTGCTTTTGGCTTCTCAAATGTTCTATTAGCCGTAGCATTGCAGTGAAGGACGTGTGTCCTTAATTAATATATAAAATATGCAATCACTTCAGAAAGTAGGAGAATCGTGCACAAATAGCTAATGATTTCAGTGCACATTGAGTAATGTACATTTTCTCTCTTTTTCGGAATCGGTTTCCTAAGTCATCATTGTTCTCCGTGCTATGCTCCTTAAGTAGCCTTTCGGTGCGGTTTTCCTAACTCTGTAATGTCTGCACCATACAGGGACTCGACAGGGTGGCACAAGGATGTTTGTGAAACGCTGCTCAGAAACGACAAATAGAAATACACGCTGATGTCGTGTAGACTTTAATAAGCCGTGGAGAGGTCTGTCTTCTTTGTGTCTCTTCCCCTGTGTCTATGTAATGGACTGCACCTCAGGAATACTGCTCAGAGAAGGGGCAGGCAAAATTGCTGCTTCTGTCTGTGGCTGAAGTGTCTTGGAAAAAATGGTGTGAACCCCACAGAGCTGGAAGGAAGAGTAGCCCTAGGGTTGTGCCATTTTCTCATTTTTAGTTTTCTATGCCTTTGTTATGGACCTTCAAAGCCTCCGATTGTTTGTAGACTTGAAGTTTCAGAAGACAGGATTACCGCACACACACAAAAAGGCCAACATTTTTGAAATGGTAAACGCTATGTTGATATCTTGTTAGTGAGCTTCTTGAAAGTGCTCCTCCGGCTTTGAGGCATAGGATTTGGGGAAATACTGTTCCCTGCAGAGGGAAAGTTGAGCCTAGAGAGAAACCATGCAGAGCAACTTAGAAAGCCTACCTAACAGGAAATGCTTTTGAGTAGGGCAGTCTCCCTCTGAAGTTGTACCCTAGGTTGGAAAGACAAGAAAGGCTTCTTTATTGACGATGACAGAAGTTTAAATAACTCTCAGGTGATGTCTATTCAGAAAGGAGAAATGGAATCATAATTCAAAGTTTCAATTTGATGCAGTAATCGTACTCCGAGAACAGAGAACACTTGTGATGTGATAAATCAAAATGGAATACGGAGCTGACACAGTTTTCTGGCAAAATATTGGATTTTTCTCAGAGCACTACTGTGGATAAATATGTAAAAAAAAGAAAATGAAACTGAATTTGAAAAAACAGTATTTGTTCAACAAATACGCGTTATATACCGCCTATGTATGGACATGGTTCTGGGCGCTGGAAATACTATAAAAAGAAACATACTATCTGCTCTTTTTGAGTTCCATTGGATGGCAGGAGACCACCGATCAATATAGAAGCAAATGTATAGATAATCCATTTGGAAGAGTAGTAAATGTTCTGAAGAAAAGGAAATGAGGTATGGGGGAACAGTGGCTGGAGACATTGAGGAGGGGCCCCCTTTGGCTAGGAACTGCTGAAGCCTGACCAAATGGGTGAAATGTGCCGTGGCTGGTGTGTGTCAGCGGATTGAGCGCTGGTCTGCTAAGCGAAAGGTCACCGGTTCCGTTCCGAATCGGGGCCCATGCCTGGGTTTCAGGCCAGGTCCCTGGGAGGGGGTGAGCGAGAGGTAAGCACACGCTGATGGTTCTCTCCGTGTCTTTGTCCGTCCCCCTCTGCCTAAACATCAATTAATGAAATCTTTGTAAAAATGTAAAGAATGGGTGAAATGTGAACAGAGATGCAGGTGAGGAGGATTTGTATGAGAAAAGGAGAGTACGAGACCCAGAGAGTTTGAGGCTCCGGTGAGTGTGTACATTTTGGAGATGTAAACAGGCCGGGTGGCCCGACATCATGACTGTGGAGTAGAAGATTGAGGAAGGGAACAGTATGGGGTCCAGCCAATACTGCCCCCATGTTTATTACACAATCTGTTATTGCCAAATCGGAAGCGTGTGATTCTGTGATAGAACAATATCCCACGGAAGCGCCTAAGATGCCATTGTAGGTGAAAGTTTCAAAGTAGAAGTAGAAATGATGACACCCACAGGATTACCGTACCAAGCATACTGAGGCAGGCCGTACTTCTGCCACACCCAGTAGTAGAAATGAGGATGGAGGTGGCTTTCTCAAAGACCCAAATTGCCCAGCATCCAAGTGAAATGAAGGAAGCAGGTCAAATACATGGAACCTGCCGAAAGGCATCTCTCACCTTCTCCCACAATCAAAACTAGGGTATAGACGTCTTCATTGGTTCTACCTGTATGTTAGTTCCTTTTCTGTGTCAACCTGACTGGCTAAGGGCTACGCAAATAGCTCCTGAGATTTTATTTGTAGATGTGGCTGGCAAGGGAGCGATTATTTCTAGAAGAGGCCAACCGTTGAATCAGTCAGTAGAATGAATGGAGATTTGCCCTCACCAGTGTGAGGTGAGGTATCCAATCCCCCCCCCCCCGCCGCCCCCAGGGCCTGAAGAAGAACCAAAAAGCAGACGGAGGGTCAGTTCTCTGTCTGTCTCTTGAACTGGGGCTTCGTCTTCTCCTCCCCTTGAACTTTGGCATTCGTAGGTCTTAGGCCTTTGGACTATTGCGGTGAGTAGCCCACTGGGTTCTCAGGTCTTCAGACTTGGACTGAAGTATATCAGCTGCTGTCGTGTGTCTCCAGCTTCCAGGTAGCAGATCGTGGTATGTATCTCAGATCCCATAATCGTGGGAGCCAGTTCCCTTAATGAATCTCTCTGTCTTGCCCTGCCGCCACGTTCTCTGTCTGTATATACATCCTATGGGTTGTGTTTCCCTGGAGAAGTCGGACTATTACAATATAGGTAAGTATGACTGGAAGGTAGCAAAGCTGCTGTGAATTCCACATCACTATCTAGAGATAGGTTACAATGAAGTGAAAAGAGGAAGAGAGTAGTCACAGTGGAAAGATGTGTAGGCTGACCTGCAGAAGCAAACATTTTGAGCCTGAAAAAGGAAATCTGGAGAAGTGGTCTCAGAACGACAGGGCCAGAGCCTTGCGTCCTAGGGAGTGCAAAGGCCGAGTTTGGAATGTGTGCTTCCAGTCATCATAGTGTTGAGAAGGTACCCTTTCGAGGAAAAGGAAAGACACTTGGAAGAGGAAGGTACCCCTGAGAGGCCTGATGGCAAAAAGAGAAAAATGAAGTAACATGAAAGAAAAGAAAAGAAAAGAAAAGAAAAGAGAAGAGAAGAGAAGAGAAGAGAAGAGAAGAGAAGAGAAAAGAAATCAGGGTTGGTCAAGGAAGGGCTCCATTATAGAATGAGGATTCACGGAAGCTCTTTATGAAAAAAGAAGTGTCATGTGTTTGAAGAAGGTGCATGTAGCTGCCTGGAATGTCACCCTGTGTGTATACACACTTGTCATTTTGGGTCCAAAAATAAAAATGAGTATAAATGAAAATAAATGGGTAAAGTCAAGCGTCATCATAGAAAAGAAACCATAAGAGGGAAACAGTGGAAGATAATCCATATTAATTAGCTACTGCGGACACTACGCAAACATTTGACCACAAAGGAGAGGACATTTCGAACATAATGTTGCAAAATCAATGAATTCTAATTAGGTGAGCAATGAAAGATATGACAGGGTAGCAGAAGTCAGGAATTCCAAACCTAGAATAGAAATAGAAACACAACAGAGCAACTACTGTGACAACCAAAAGAAGTTGCGAAAGGAATTGATAGCACTCAGGCCAGAAAGTAAAAAAGAAAACCACATTGTCTCTAAGAGGAAACTCAAGCAAAGTTGACCGTGGCGATCATCTTTAGTGGGGGCAAGGAAGAGATTTAGGGTGCTGGAAATCTGCATTGCAGTGATGGTTGCAATGGAATACAGTATCATGAAAAGTGTTCCAAGTGGATCCCAAAATGGAGTGAATTGTAGTACATGGAAATATACCTCCATGAAGAAAAACGAATACTTGCCCTTCCGGGGCAGGATGCTCTCCATTGTAAGATGGCAACAGTACCGCACGAATCGGTAAGGAAATTGCGATCAACGGCAGAAATGGGACACTGCCCGCTGCGTGCCATCTTCAGAGGAGAGAGCCCAGCCCAGGGGCGCTGCCGCCTCCTTTGCCCCAGGGGAGAGCAGTGGCTGATTCCAGGCCTAAGCTGAGGTTGCGATTTGCCCCCAGCAGAGGGACCAGGACGGTGGGCCAGCCACTAGCTGAGACACAGGGCTGTGGTGGTGGGCGGACACCTGGAGGCATGTCAAAGCACCTGAGGGTTGGCCCATCTTCTGGCTGAGTTCTGGGGCGGACGGGCCTGGTGAATCGGCATGAAATCCCTGTCGTCTGGCAGCGCTTGGGAGACCAAATGCACTCAAAGGTGGGCCTTGCCTCCATCCTGGCCGTTATCTCCAACCGCCCCACCAGCATTGTGCCAGATGTCGAAGCTGTGGGGCTAAAGGGTAAGACACGAATTGAGAAGTTGCTCAAGGGCAGACCTGTACTTCTCAAGCTCTTGGGGCTCCAAAGGTATAGATGGGTCTTGTTCTCAAGTGAAACCCCCAGAGGATCGCAGTCAAAGAACGGAAAGAAATCGAATATGGAGTGGGTCTTCCCCAAGGGGAAGGCCAGCCCTGCCTGGGCTCCTTCCCTGTAGACCGAGCCAATGGACCACGGCCCCCAGTGGGCAGAAGAAATCGCCTGAAGGAGCCGCGGTGACGTCACAACACGAATGCCAAATGTGGTTTTGTTTTTAGTCATGAGCTATAGAGAAAGTCAGGAAAATATCCCTAATATCAAAAAGCAAACAGTAAGCAAAGCCAGCGTGTAGATAAGTCAGACTGTGGAGTTTGTAAAGACCGCAAAGTGCCCAGAAACAAAATACACGTTGTGAAAGAAATGGAGAGTCAGTGACCAAGGACGCAGGCAGCAGAGGCAGCCCCTTGTGCGATGTCTTTGGGTGCCCCTCCCATGCCGCATGGGCCGAAGGCCAACATTGGGCCCACTGGCAAGGGAGAGATGGTTCCGGGTTCTACCTGAGGCATCGCAGAGCAGGGCCGAGAAAGGTGCATGTGGAGCCAGGAGACAAGGATTGATAACTGGCAGTCAGTGATGCTGGACAGGGCGCGTATCGTGGACGATTCGTAGTGAGCGAAGAACGGTGGGTGAGGCCGGCGCATCCGTTTGGCTTTCCCTCTGTAAAAGGCTGCTTTGTGTGTGGTGGCCGGTAGCGTTTGAGTATTTTGTCAGCTTTTGGAAACTCAAAGACATTGTTTTAAAAAAAAAGACTGTTGTCCCGCTCTGTAAAAATCGCTTTCAGTACGGTATGTTTCTGAGATCGCTAAATGCACCCTTAGCAGAAGACAGAAATCTCTGCTGGTAGCATCCCAGTATTTGTTATAAAAAGTGCATCTGATGATATGAAGCTCAGTCTCCACTGTGTGCTGTAAACTGATCCTTTCCATACACTGACATGTCGGGCTTGATTAGGCCTAAAAGCTGGCAAAGGACCCACGAGTCTGTAGGAAACGCAGAGTGTAAGAGCCCATTAAAGAAGACCGTAGCAATAAAAAGGGATGAATTCCAGAGAACTGCAGATATCATGTGCTAGCACATGAAAGTAAAGTCATACAAATCTGTATTGTAAAGCAGGAGGGTATTATTACAGTCAAAGCTGTAAGTCAGGCAATCCACAAGTAGGATCTTCAGCAGCCTATGTAAATTGTTTTGTGGATCATCTGTAAAAGCACTCGAAATACTATTGGAGTTCAGGGTTTTGTGAAGTGGCTTTTTGGTCGGTTGAACGCCACTCTGGTAGAAATGAACTCAATGAAAGGAGACTATTCATTGTTGCATGGGTGCCATGACATTGACAAGGAAATACCAAAGGCAGAAGCACACTGAAGAGAAGAGCCTTTGTGTTCCTCCAAGGAGATGGTCCTAGAGAGGGATGATTCCCTCAAGAGCCATGACACTGTGTCATGGGACAGCCAAGCAGAGAAGGTGAGAAAGAAGGAACAGCAGTAGCAACCGCAGCCGTCCGCATGACGACTGCTGACGAGCAGTCATTCGTGTGGATTCTTCCAAGCAAAGGGCCAGGGGCTAAGCTGATGTGCAGTGGCTTCCACATGCGGAGGCTGGAAAAAGGAAGAAAGGGTGAAGAAAGCAGAGAAGAGACTGTATTTGGTAAAAGTAGGAAGCGAGAAGATGAAAAATGTGTGAATGCCTGAGCCTCTGGCCATTTGTAAGCCCTGGAATGTTCTTGAGTTCCCAAAGCAGCGCTCAAACCACAGTACCTGTGCTATGTGTGATCACTCTGCCTGTATTCCTTGTATGCAGTCTCCGTGTGACTCACGGCGTGTTTGAGAAACATGCACTCAGCAGTCAGTGATGGCCAACTTTGTAAGGTAGTATTGTCTTGTTCATGTTCACAGTATAGTTTTTTTGTGTTGTGAAAGTGAGCATTTCAGACTTGAGGGTGAATCACTTCCGCAAAATGGTGATGCAGAGATTGTCATAGCAAGAAAAGAATGGTTAGTATTGTAGGGAGACAAGTCATGTGCTATGTGGAATGTCACTATGGAAAGAGACTGGAACCGAATGCATTGTAGAAGAACCTACGATGGGACTGGTCATTGTCGTGGACTTTTGAAAATCAAGAGACGTGACACAGAATGGTGGGAGATGTGATTTTTCGGTATTTGTTATGTATTTGCATGATTTGTATTGTATTTTCTCATGACTGTTGTAGGAATGAAATGTAACCGTCCCCCTTTGTTTTGTTACTCGGAAACATTTCTGATAACAGGAGAAAGAGATCCCTCTGTGGGGAAGAGGATCCTTATACGAGGCAGACAGCTGCAACAATACGGGGAGTTCGTTATATACGTTGACCAGCCTTCAGTTCATGGAAGGAGGGTTCCTAAAGCAGTGACGTGGTGAAGAAGTGAGGATACAATAACCCGTAGGTCGATTCTTGGGCAAGAGCAAGCCTGACTAGCTCTCCCAACAGTCACAAATGGATAAGCAGGAAAACGAAGTGGAAAACACATGCGAAGAGGTATCGTGGTTCGATCGTACCACCTGAAGAAAGGAAAATGTAACTTATCACCGTGTCAAGGCGCGACTGTTGCCCTTCGAAATAGATTGAATACTGCACATGGAATATGTATTAGAAAGTGTCTGCTTTTCACATGATTAAACTTGAGACCAGAATGGGTCGTAGGAAAGTACCCAGTGACGGGAGAGGACAAGGCATAGTAAGGGAAGAGCTGAATGAAAGGAACATGGAGAGTCAGGGTGAAAAAC